>APFE030184347.1:0-14616 GCA_000404065.3 Pinus taeda
CGCTAAAATTCTAGCACTCCAATCGAGAAAATATTTGCATTTTTGGATTCAGCATAGAAAAATACATCTACTGGTGTCTGGGCTAGAAATTTTGATAAGTTTTGGGTCTCCTAAAGGTCAAAAAACACCCAAAAATGGCCTTTCTGCCAC
Organism: Pinus taeda; assembly: GCA_000404065.3. Classification (NCBI taxonomy): domain Eukaryota; kingdom Viridiplantae; phylum Streptophyta; class Pinopsida; order Pinales; family Pinaceae; genus Pinus; species Pinus taeda. Next base: position 151 of record APFE030184347.1, read on the forward strand.
TTTTTGGACACACAGAAAGCAGTCTTGGGAGAATAAAGATTTGGAGGGGAAAATGAGCTTCAAATTCAGAAATTCTACTGGGGTTAGAATATAGACAGGTCAAGCTTTCCAGCAAGCCCACTTGGGCACATTTTGGACACCTGGAAGTGCCCAAACATAGGACCCAAAGTAGCGCGATGCACAGAGAAAAGCGCGCGACGCACAGAGGAAAAATTACCAATTTGCTTTTGTTTCGTGAAATTTCGGTTCGCGACTTATCCAAGTGGGCCCGCTCATCTACACTTCAGTTTTTTGGCACCAAAGGCAGAATTTAAAATGTTTTTTCTCCAGATTAGCTTCTATCCAAGTGGCGAAGGAAGGAAAACAGTCACCCCAAAGCCAAATGTCATATTTGCAGCGCTGTACTTGTAGCTGATGGTTGGCTCTCCATCTCCATTTCGAAATGATTTGAGTAACTTCCCAACCCCTGGGCATTCTATCTCTTCCTCACACATTCTATATATTGTATGCAAGTTATTTGCAAAGTGTTGGTTGGCTTGTAACTTCTGGGAGACTGTGGGAAAGAAACTTTGTTTCTGCATTGTATATTTTTACAGAGAATTAATGAAAGGCAGCGGCTATGTTTCATGAGATTCCTGTGGTCGTGAGTATAGAAAGTCTTTCTCTTATGTTTCATATGTATCTTGTTATGTTTTGTATTCCATTTCACATTCATTTTTGGTGAAATTTTTCGAGTGAGATCAAGTAGAATTCAATTCTATTGTTCTACCTATGGGAAAATTTCATATACAGTGTTCATTCTTATGTTTGAAAAGGATTCATGATGCCCATGCCCTTTTCAACTTCTTAATCATTCTCTCCATTTATTTTTGATGTTCCATAGTTTCATTTCGTATACATGGTGAAATTTTTCGAGTGAGATCAGGTAGAATTCAATTCTATTGCTCTACCTGTGGGAAAATTTCATATACAATGTTCATTCTTCTGTTTGAAAAGGATTCATGTCACCCATTCCCTTTTCAACTTCTTAATCAATCTTTCCATCCTGCCACATTTTAAAACTAAATTGCTATGCTTTCAACCTACCTTGCCTCACGAAATAATCTGTGCTTTCATTTTAAGTTATCTGTTCATTGAGGTCCACTGGTCCCATAACATCCCAAAAATATAGTCATTCATAAAAATCACTCCTTGTTTTCATTTCTACTTACTAGCCTAAGACAAATAGTTCATTGTAAGTCATCTCAGTCCTTCTCATTCATCTATTCAATGAGTGTGACCCGGAGAGAGCCCTGTCCTGTTCTGGTAGGGCTAGCTACCAGACTGAGCGTGGTTTGTGGTTACCCTGAATTTTGCCTTCCTTCAGCTTGAGGCGGATTAAGGTGCTAACATAGTGGCGACTCAACTCGGGATGACTAAGTTCGAAATCAAATCCCCATGTTTCTTAATAATTTTAAGCTCCCGAATGATGAGCTTAGGATTGGGAAGGCCGAACAAGTTGGTTGTGTCCTGTGATTTTTCTCAATAGCACGTTGGCTTTGAGACGATATACCAGAGCCAATCCAGACCCAGATCCTCCTCATATCTTCGAAAACCCCAATTTGATCCCCAGGCTCCTTCGTCAAGAGAGCACCATAACTCCCGTGTTCAAATCCCATTCATGTCCCAACATTTTTTAGTATCTTGAAGAGCTTGTGTTCGACGATCGGTTCGAGATATCATTGTTTGAGTCTAAATCCGAAAGGGCTATTGATTATACTGTCTCTGATCCACAATTTCTTGTAGATCTCAAAATAGAGAGAGCTAATAGATTAATTGATAATTACATTACGACACCACTCCACAATCCAATTGCAAACCCGTTACAAACTGTGCACACTCCTCCAACACCTCCAAGGCGAAATCCACCAATAATGATGGCTGCATGTTTTGTACCCCTTGTTCTACCCCAAGTTCTAGATGTTATGCTCACTGATTACCAAAGCAAAATCCCATCCTTTGATGGCTCTCCTAGCGGCATTATTGTGTAGCGACATGTGGAACGAATGACAGAATTCTCTGAACTTTATGATATCACTCTGGAGAACGTGTTAATGAGGCTCTTTATACAAACATTTGTAGGTGAGGTGAAGAAATGGTTCAGAGGTCTACCGACTGCACGCATCGCCACCTTGGTAGACCTACATAGAACATTCGTGAACCGCTGGGAAGTGAAAAAGAACCCTCTTCAAATTCTGTCCGAGTACGAGAAAATCAAGAGAAATGCTGGTGAGTCAGTCCAAGATTATTGCACGAGATTCAATACATTATACAATGAAATTCCAGATGATCTAAGGCCACCCATGAGACTAGCCATGGTGAAATTCCCTGATGGTTTTGATGCTGATATGGCTTATCAATTGAGAGAAAGGGAACCAACCACAATGGAAGACATGCAGAGAATTACGATTAGCGTTGAGGCAAACCTGCTGTCCAAAAGAGCTAGAGCGAAAGCAGAGAAGAATACCATTGCGAAAGAAGAATATTCTGCAATAGATCATCTTCTCAAAAAGGTAGAACAGATGTTTGAGAGGGTAAAACATGACAAGCCAGAATCACAAGTGAGGAATCCTAACTTTCGTGGTCAGCATCAGCCACAGTATAGGATAAGACAGAGAGATCAGCAAACTCAAGAGCAAAATGCACAACAGCCGGTACAAACACCTTTGCAGCAGAACTTTTTTCATGGACTAGAGTCAGACAAGGATAGGAATGTAATAGGCGAAGAAAACCATCTCTTTAGTCTAGATGAGTTGCCTACTTACATTACCGAAGAAGAAGAATATGCAGTGAATTCAGCTGCACACCAAGACACTCATTTTATTCTAGCTAGTGACAATGTGTTGGAAGAAGAATCAGAAGAATATCAAAGGGGGTATATGAATGCTCTGTCTGCACAACAACAATGATATTCACTTAGAAACAGAGATGTGCTAGCCATACCAATTCAGAAAAAGAGGGAGGGTGAAAAACAAAGAATGATTTATCAGCTACACAAAGAAAAGGAAAGGAGGTGGTTGGTCCAGAGAGCAGCAAATCAAAACCTGCTGAGCAATCACAGCAACCTGCCACCTCAAAGGAAGAACAAAGGAAGGAGGTCCCAGTCAAGGAGGTAGAAAAAACTCCCAGTTTTAGCCTAGAGAATGAGATTTCTAAGTTAAAGATATCTGTCCCCTTGACTGAAGTAATGAAGAACAACATTTATAAAGGACAGATTTCTGAAATGTTGAATTGGGACCCAATGTTCGACATAGCAAATGTAGAAGAGGATCAGCCTGAAATGATTTTTGGACCAGCATCAAATGGTGAGTCTCGTGGCAATGAGGTGCCCCCTTTCTACATCAGTTTGAGGTTGCATGATTTCATTTTACATAATGCCATGCTCGATTCTGGAGCGTCTCATAATCTCATGCCCAAGGCTATCATGGATAAGCTTGGTCTGGATATCACTCGACAATATCATGATTTTTATTCATTCGATTCTAGCAGAGTAAGATGTATAGGTCTCATTAAAGACTTAGTTGTGAGTTTGGATAAGCTTCCTATGAAAAATATTCTGATGGATGTGGTGGTAGCAGTTATCCCTCCAAGGTTTGGCATGCTTCTTTCTAGGTCTTGGGTAGCAAAATTGAAAGGGACACTACAACTGGATTTCTCCTATGCAACAATCCCAATGTTTGGACAAATGAGGAAGTTATATCGGGAACAAAAGATGAAATATATGATCACAAGCAAGGAGAAACCGATAAATCATCCCATTAACTATGTACATATGGATTTAGAGTCTTTTGTTTTGTTTTCAAATAGCTTAAATGAGATAGATAGTCAGATGGTAGAAGCAGATGACATTCCAGAGATAATAGAAAATTTTAGAGAGATTTAGAAAAAAGAAAGACAAGAAAAGCAGCAAAAGATTGGGCAGTCAGCTGAAAACGATGAGCAGCAAGCAGACAAATCACAATAAACTGATTTTCAACACTTACAAGAGGAGGAAGAAGGCTTATGGACCATGGATTTTGATGGAGCAGTAGGGAATGATGGAGTTGGTATTGGCATTTGGGTACGCAGTCCTTTCTCTGCCCCAAACAAAGTACCTAGCAGCATGAGAGTTTGCTCCTACAAGCTGGCCTTCGAATGTTCCAATAATGAAGCTGAATATGAAGCTCTGATTGCTGGCCTGAAAATTATTAGAAAGCTGAATGCAAAGAGGATTTCAATATATGGCAACTCAAAGTTGGTAATAAAACAGGTTAGAGGTGAATATCAAGCAAAACATCCTAGGATGTGGGCCTATCGAAATGCAGTTTTGGACATCTTGAAGCTGTTTTCCGAGTACACTTTGACATGTGTGCCAAGAATCCAAAATAGTATTGCTAATGCTCTTGCCAAGGCAGCGAGCAGCTTGAAGATCCCCATGAACTCCAGCAATAAATTTGAAATCCATGTCAAGCACCATCCAACCATTCTAGACAATCAGCGACATTGGCAAGTGTTTCAAGATGACGAGGAGATTAAAGATTTTCTTCTCAACAAAGGCAAGTTCGAAGAAACCTCATTCGATGTGGAAAATGATGAAGACAAAGGGAATGGTATAGATGAAGTGCAAAACAATCAAATGGATGTAATGCAGCTGAAGAATAACATCATTCCTAAAGGTTTGATACCTCTAGAAGAACTTTTTGATCAGGATGATGTAGCCTGCAAACCAACATTGCAGCCGACAGAATAGGGCGTAGACGAGGTCAACATGGGTACAAATGCCAATCCAAAGTTGGTAAAATTGTCTAAAGCATTACCCCCAAAGATCAAGGACAAATATATCAGTTTGATGGCTTCATTTGCAGATGTATTTTCTTGGGATTATTCTGATTTAAAGACCTATGATACAAATATCATTCAACATACGATACCTATCAAGCCCAACCAAAAACCATTTAGACAAAAGCTGAGAAGGATAAATCCAAAGTTGCTGCCATCCATCGAAAAAGAGGTAAATAGGTTGTTCAAATCAGGTATCATTGTGCCCATCATATTTTCAGACTGGATATCTAACTTAGTGCCTGTACGTAAGAAGACCGGTGAGATCCGCCTATGCATTGATTTCAGAAATCTAAATAAGGTCTCATTAGAGGACAACTATCCACTGCCCAAGATGGACCATATACTTCAGTGAGTAGTAGGGGTGTCTCGTATGTCGCTGCTTGATGTTTATTACAGATATAACCAAATTTCAGTCCATGAAGATGATAGAAACAAGACAGCATTCACCATTCCATGGGGAACATTTTACTATGCCAAAATGCCATTTGGTTTGAAGAATGCAGGTGCCACATTTTAGCGTGCAATGGACTTGGAATTTCCAAATGAGAAGGATGTATTTTTGGTGCTGTAATTGGATGACTTGATGATGTTTTCAAAATCTGATGAAGAACACATGCATCACCTGAAAATTGTCTTTCAAAAATGCAGGAAATATGGTTTCTCGCTGAATCCAAACAAGAGCTTGTTCGCCATGGAGGAAGGCAAATTACTTGGGCATATCATTTCGAAAGATGGCATCCGCATAGATCTCGCACGTGTCGAAGCAATTCAGAAAATCGATTTGCCTAGAAACAAAAAGGAAATACAATCATTCAATGGTAAGATGAATTTTCTCCGTCGTTTTGTACCCAATCTTGCAGAACACTTGAAAGAAATGACCAACATGCTTAAAAAGGACAGCCAGGTGAAATGGATAGATGAGGCGGTAAAATATTTCAACTTGATCAAATTGGCCCTTTCTTCAGCTCCAGTTCTAGTAAGCCTGGACTATACTCAGGATTTCATAGTGTTTTCTTTTGCTTCGGAGCATACTATGGTAGCGGTATTATTGCCGAAGAGAGAGGGTCATGAAAGACCCATTGCATTTTTCAGCAAAGCTAAAAGAGATGCAGCTTTAAATTATAACATCATTGAGAAGCAAGCCCTAGCCTTGGTGAAGGCATTGAAAGATTTCCGGGTATATATCCTACATTCTCACATTCTGGCCTATGTTCCTAATACTGTTGTAAAACATGCTTTGGTACAGACCAATCTGGAAGGGAGAATAGGCAAATGGATTGTAGCCTTGCTAGAATACGATGTGGAGATAAAGCCTACAAAGCTGATCAAAGGACAGGGGTTGGCGAAGCTAATGGCTGAATCAAATTTGCATGCATTGGACATAAATCTGATCGTTACCCTGATCGATGAAAATGAGGAGGGAACGTCAATTCAGGTATTCGAAATGTTTGAGTTGTCCCCATGGTATTCTGATATAATATATGTGTTGCAAAATATATCACCACCGCCTGGCATGACTAGAAACAAAGAGAGGACACTTAAATTGAAAGCTGCCAAGTTTTGTATTTTGAATTCTGCATTGTATTGGAAAGATCCCAGTGGCATTTTGTTAAACTACCTGGTGGAATAGGAGGAAAAGAAAGCCATGGAAGATTTCCATAGAGGAGAGTGTGGTGGCCGTCTTTTTTGGAAATCAATAGCTAACAAATTTTGAGAGCAGGGTACTACTCGCCTAATTTGTTTGATGATGTGCATAAGATGGTAAAGCGCTATCATAAGTGTCAAATTTTCGAAGGAAAACATAAATTATAGCCTTTGCCACTCAAGCCTATCGAAGTGAGCGCTCCTTTTCAGCAATGGGGGTTGGATTTCATTGGGGAAATTCATCCTGCATCTTCCAGATAGCATAGATGGATCCTTACAGCCACGGACTACTTCACAAAATGGATGGAGGTAGCCCCTACTAGACAAGAGATGGACACGGTAACCATTTAATTTCTTGAAAATAACATCTTGTCTCGCTTTGGTTGTCCCAAAAAAATAATCGCTGATAATGCAACAGAGTTTAAATAAAAAAGGATGGTATAATTTTGTCATAAGTATTACATAATTTTGGGTCATTCAACCGCCTATCATCGCAAGGCAATGGCTTGGCGGCATCTTCAAATAAATCTTTGGTCAACATCATCAAGAAGCTATTGGAAATAAATAAGAAGAGTTGGAACAAGAGGTTGGTTCACGCGCTTTGGGCAGATCGGATCACTCACAAAAAATCCATTGGTATGTCGCCATTTGAGCTTGTTTATGGAGTGGACACAGTATTTCACACTTCTCTTACTACCTCGGTGATCAAACTCCTTCAGGAGGCTGGCAGTCAGGAAGATCCCATGGAGAGAAGGCTGAATCAAATGATCCACTTATAGCAAACAAGAGAAGAAGTCTTCAAAAACACATCCAAATTGTAGGAGAAAATCAAGAAAATTTATGATAAAAAGGCAAAGATGGATAGATTTCAGGTGGACGATATAGTACTGAAATGGGATGCAAGAAATGAAGAGAAAGGCAAGCATGGAAAGTGCAAAAATTTGTGGAAAGGTCCTTTCAAAATCACAGCATACAGGGGTCAGAATGCCTTTCTTCTGAAGGAAATAAGTGGAGAAGATTGTCCTGGAGGGCTGATCAATGGTCGGCTGCTCAAACAGTATCACTATTGATCAATGAATGCTACTTCCACTGTCATTGTAAATACCATTTTTTTTTTCAGTTTGGTTTCAGTATGTACAGTCAGCTTTTGAGTTATTCCAATTGTCAAGTTTGAGTCAATTTCTTGGTCACTCTAGTTTTATAAATAAGTCAGAGTCTTGTGTTGTTTATCAAAATGATGACTCCATAGCCCAATGGACTATAAGGCACTGTCTAGCTCCTCCAGAGATCTGTTGTTCTTGGCACCTCCATAGGAGCTACCATCCCCCATTGGAGCCAATGTTAGAGTTGGCCTGGTCAAGTCCTCCGTCAGGGATCAAAACTCTTTATGCATTTCATGATTAGGTGTCCCACTCCTCTCTTCCAGTTGTATTTCACTAGGGACATGCCATGACCTGACGGAGAAAGTCATGCTAGTCCATTTCGCTCAAGTCTGGCCCATGCTGCTCTAGGTCTTCATCCAAAATCAATGAAATTCATGATAGTCAAGGTCTGGTCCTATTTCAGGACAGAGTCATTTTTGGTTTGAGTCTAGAAATTCATCAATTTGATCTTTGAAAAAACATGTCCAGAAACAAGCCATGCAAGCCAAAGGGAGACCTTGTACACCTGCAGTGCATAAAGCTTCATCATCACCACAAGAAACATCGACTCTTCTTCAAAACTCAGTTTGAAGAAAAGTTAAGCAAGGTCAACTATGACAAAATTTTCAAGAAATCGACAATTGACATTTTCAGATGCAGTCATGGATGTTAAAGTTGGAGGCCCCGTCACACAGTCCCTACAAAGATGTGCCAAATATTTCATCATTTGAGCCAAAATTTCAAGGAAAAAGCGAAAATCAGTGTGTTTAAAGGTCAATGCAAAAGTGCAGAACAGAAACATTAGAAAATGGGGTTTTAAAGAGGAAAAAATCAAACCAGTTTCTATCAAGCCTATAAATATAAATTGTGGCCCAAAGCAAAGCCATTGTGCCATTGGAGACTTAGAAATACATTGCAGAAGGTGGGAGAGTGAGATTCATAAGGTTTGAGTGAGTTGGGAGGTGATTTGGGAAGCATGGCGCACACAGGCAGAAGCACGGTACACTCACCATGCGCGACGCATACACAGCCAGCCCACTATTGAACGAATACACAGGCGCAACACATATAAGGCACGCAACACACTAGGAAGAGTGCGTGGCACACAGAGTCCAGTAGCTCAAAAACAAGGCAAAACCGTTTCAAATCTTTATGAAGCCCATCAAATCAAGAGGTAGGCTTTATGACACCTCTTGTACATCAATTTTGTTAATGATATGGTGTTTATAAGATGTTTAAATGGTACCCAAAAGCACAAGGCCATCCATGGAAAATATCACCAAGAAAAACGATAAATGGGATTGTAAAATTGTGATGATGCCACCAAGGTTCTGCTCCCCTCCCCTTGTCCCCTCACCCCTCATCATTCTCACCTCCCCTCCATCAGATTTCCTAAGAAAATCATCCTAAATTCACCATTAAAACGCCCTCCCTTTCTTTTCAAATAAAGTTGGGCGACTTTTACAATGCGCGGCGCACAAACAAGGTGGTGCGGCGCACTCAGGGTGCGCGGCGCACTGGGAGCCTGGCCACAGTGCGAAATTGCCACTAGTGCGGCGCACTGGGTAGAATGCGTGGTGCACGGACTTATAAGCCCAAAATGCACTAAATTGCCCAAAATTTTTATGAACGACCCTCAAGGTTGGAGAGGTAGCCCAACTACCTTCATCATTGGTGTTTAAACTTGAAGGGGAATGTTATTATGACGACCATGAAATCAAATGCTAAATTTTTAAAAGTAAAACAAAGATGATATAAAGAAGGTCAAGAAAGCTAGGGTTTTGCTACAATTACTTTATTGGTAAAGCATGCTCCTACCCTACCACTATTCGCTAATCCCCCTGTAGCAGTTTCCCTTAATAATCACCCTAGCTCCACTGTAATCATATCCATTTGTCCCCTCTATTCCTATGGCTCAAAACATCCAAACCATACACCATCCACACCATACTTAAACACTCCCAAATCCCTGATAAATTTCTCCTTTTAAACCCCTATTCCTCTTTTCATCATTCCCCTCCTAAACTCCCATGTTTTATTGTCCCCTTGGTGACAGATTTGCAAAGCATCTATTAGTTCAGTGCATTCAGAGGGTAGCAAAGAAATTTAGGGTACAAACAGCAGTAATGGCCTCGGAAACTGCATCAGATTATGAGGGGGAAACCTAGAGTGATACAACTTCAGGACAACAGGCTCCCCGAAGACCTAGGAGTGGCATACATGTCAGGGATGAACCAAACACCCTCACGGAGTTTCAGGCATGCCCTCTCACTATGTCTTGTTTCCAGCACTCGGCATGTTTCGAATTTTGTCAGAGGGTGGCAAATGTCAGGATTCATCATGAGTTGGCCCGCCTCTTTGCACTTAACCTACATGGAGGACAGTCTATCTTGGCAGGGGTCACTTTCACTTTGACACCCGAAACCATATCAGTGGCAACAGGCATACCAAATGTTGGAGAACAGTGGCACAAGAAGATGAAGGTGGAGAGGGAACTTTATGAGCCTTATATAAAAGCCAGTTGTTTGAGTCAGCTCACGAGAGTTTTCCCGTTCAGATTTCTGAGAGATGATTATGCTCTGCTCATGAGATTGATCATGAAATACTTCAGTTGTGAGGGGAGGTTTTCTCGCCTTTATGCCTATCACATCAGGTTACTCATGCACTTCACGAGGGTGCGTATGATGAACCTCCCATTCTTCATTTGTGGCAACATAGAAAGGATGAGAAAATTCATGTAGCATAAGACCCCTTGACAGCAGCTCAACAACGTATATCACTTTGCTCTTATCCAGATTTTGGTGGACCATCATTTGAGATTGCAGGGAATTGCTTGGGAGGACTTCATCTCCCGTGACTTCTTCAGCACTCCACAGGTAGTGTCAGAGGAAAAACATGAGATAGGGGGTATTTCTCATCAGCATGAGTGCCATGAGACCACTGTGGTGCCATTTTCCATCACATATCAAAGAGGCTATCCAAAAGGCACCAGGCCTTTGTTTGCAGCAGCAAAGCGAGTGTTGTCTCCACCTGGGGTGGAAGGGGCCTCGCTTCCGACATCGATGACACAGTAACAGGATAGAGGCAAGGAGCCAATGCATGATGAGGGGCCTTCGGGTGAGCCATCAGGTGCTCAAGGGACCAATGTCATCCTCATTCCGAATGAAGAGACAGAGGCAGAAAATGCCAAACTTAGGATGATTATTCAGGAGCAGGACACAGAAATCAAATACTTGATGCTCAATTTAGAGAGGTCCATATGGATCATCAACTAACTGGAGCAGAGGAACAAACAACTGGAAGACCAGCATGTGATCATGGAGCTGCAGAACATCCGTGAGGATCGCCTAACTGCCCAGCAGAGGATGATTGAATTCACTTCATTGGAGCAATAGGTTATGGGTGATTGTGAGTCTGTTCTTGAGAGAGTCAACATGCACCTACACAAAATGTTGAACAAGGCCGACAAAGACAACACACTGTTGAGACACATGGCTCATCATTACAGGGCACGGAACTTGAGTTTGAGAGCCCGAATAAGGAGTTTGAAAGAAAAACTGAGGAAAGCCACAAAAAGGGAAAAAAGGGAAAAAGAGAAAGATAGGCTCAAGATCTTGGCTGAGGCCTCCTTGAGTCAACAAAGCACCCCATAGAGAACTTCCAACCCAAATTTCAAAAAATTTGGGCAAATTTTGGTCACAGGGAAATTTCTTGGGCAAAAAACAGGGATCTTCTCCCTATGCACCGCGCACCCTGCGCGGCTCTAAAATTCTAGCACTCCAATAGAGAAAATGTTTTCATTTTTGGATTCAACATCGAAAAATACATCTATTGGTGTCCGAGCTAGAAATTTTGATAAGTTTTGGGTCTCCTAAAGGTTAAAAAACACCCAAAAATGGCCTTTCTGCCACTTTTTGGACACACAGAAAGTAGTCTTGGGAGAATGAAGATTTGGAGGGGCAAATGATCTTCAAATTTAGAAATTCTAGTGGGGTTAGAAAGTAGATAGGTCAAGCTTTCCAACAAGCCCACTTGACCACATGTTGGACACCTGGACATGCCCCAAAATAGGTCCCAAAGTAGCATGATGCACAGAGAAAAGCGCGCGACGCACAGAGGAAAAATTGCCAATTTGCTTCCGTTTCGCAAAATTTCAGTTCGCGACTTCTCCAAGTGGGCCCGCTCATTTACACTTCAATTTTTTGGCACCAAAGGCGTAATTTCAAAATTTTCTTCTCTAGATTGGCTTTTATCCAAGTGGCGAAGGAAGGCAAACGGTCACCCCAAAGCCAAATGTCATATTTGCAGCGCTACACCTGTAGCTGATGGTTGGCTCTCCATCTCCATTTCAAAATGATTTGAGTAACTTCCCAACCCCTGGGCATTCTATCTCTTCCTCAAAAATTCTATATATTGTATGGAAGTTATTTGCAAAGGGTTGGTTGGCTTGTAACTTCTGGGAGACTGTGGGAAAGAAACTTTGTTTCTGCATTTTATATTTTTACAGAGAATTAATGAATGGCAGCAGCTCTGTTTCATGAGATTCCTGTGGTTGTGAGTATAGCAAGTGTTTCTCTTATGTTTCATATTTATCTTGTTATGTTTTGTATTCCACTTCGCATTCATTACTGGTGAAATTTTTCGAGTGAGATCAGGTAGAATTCAATTCTATTACTCTACCTGTGGGAAAATTTCATATATAGTGTTCATTCTTCTATTTGAAAAGGATTCATGTCGCCCATGCCCTTTTCAACTTCTTAATCAATCTTTCCATCCTGCCACATTTTAAAACTAAATTGCTATGCTTTCAGCCTACCTTGCCTCATGAAATAATTTGTGCTTTCATTTTAAGTGCTCTGTTCATTGAGGTCCAGTGGTCCCATAACATCCCAAAAATAGAGTCATTCATAAAAATCACTCATTTTCATTTCCACTTACTAGCCTAAGACAAATATTTCATTGTAAGTCATCTCAGTCCTTCTCGTTCATCTATTGACTAAGTGTGACCCGGAGAGAGCCCTCTCCTGTTCTGGTAGGGCTAGCTACCAAATTGAGCGCCATTTGTGGTTACCCTGAATTTTGCCTTGCTTCAGCCTAAGGCGGATTAAGGTGCTAATAAGTATCATATGGTTAGGAGTTGATATTATGTGATTATATTATGTCCATGTTATGTATAGTTTATACTGAAGGTTACATCAGCAAAATGAAAGGAATGTGGTCTACAACATGCTAGGATAAGCATGGATAAGGCACTGGAAGCAAGGTTTCTTGGTAAGGACATTGCAGTTTTGGATGTGTGGTATTACTGTTGTGCATATCTTGCATATCTTGTATATGTTGTACACGTTTCATCTATGATGTGTGCACATGCGATGTTGTGTATATATAGTGTGTGTACATGTTGTTTATGCAATGTTATGTATCGGATGGTACAGATAGTGTTGTGTGCATATTGTTCTCTACACATGTTGGATATGCAATGTTCTGTACAGATGATGCTATGTACATGTTAGATATGTAATGCTATGTATAGGGGGTGTTGTGTGCATGTCATACATGTGGGGCTATGTACATATGGTGTTGTATGCATGATTGTACGAGTGATGTTGTGTGCATGTGGTGCTATGCACACATTATGCAAGTGGCACTGTGTGCAGGTGGTGTTGTGTAAATGTTGTGCATGTGGCATTGTGTACATGTGGTATCACGTACCTGTTGTGCATGCGATACTATGTACATGTTTTGCAATGGTGCAGTGTACATGAGGAATTGTGTACATGTTGTGCAGGTGGTGCTTTGTACATGCGGTACTGGTGTACTGTGGGATTGAGTGCATGTCATACATGCTGTGTTGCAAGCATGTGGTACTATGTATGTGCATTTCGTATTCATGGTGTCGTACACTGGATGCAGGTGTATGTGTTGTATGCCAAGTGTAGGTGGATGTATTGCAGGGTGTTGTCTGCAATGTCTGATTGTATGTGTGTGATGCACACTATGTGTACGTGCACATGGTTGAGGAGAAGAGATTGGGTGATTGTTGGGTGTGGAAACCAATCTAGAGTCTGTACAGAATAAGGACAAAGGTAGAAGCTAAGGACTGATGAAAGGATAAGTATCAACATTTTATTTTCGTTTTATTATGCATATGATTTATGACTATGGTCTATGATGATTACATGTGATTTATGATTTTGGTTTATGATGGTTACATGTGATTTATGATTTTGATGTTTATGTTTTGAGCTAACCTGATATGATATTTTCATACATGTTGATTTGGTCAAATATGCTAGTTTGACTTTTTGTGACAAGAAGCAAACATGATTGCAAATGTACCTTATTGGCGAGTTACCAATGAGGTATGATGTGAATTTATTTTAATCTAATGGAAAACATGTGCTTGGTACAGGAAGCATGGAAATTCTTGGTTGAATGGCCAAAATCGACTGCAAGAATTAGCAGCAACAGTGGAAGAAATTGGAACATGCAAAAATATGCTTGTAGAGTGCTTTATGAGTAGGGACATTGTGAGACACTGGTACCCAATAGTTTCCATTGATTTCCATGAGCATGCTATGACTAGTATGATGGTTTTGAGGTAGATATAGTTTCCTCTCTCTCTCTCTCTCTCTCTCTCTCTCTCTCTCTCTCTCTCTCTCTCTCTCTCTCTCTCTCTCTCTCCCTCGTCCTCTCTCTCTCTCCCCCTCACTTTCTCTGTCTCTCTCTCTCTCTCTTCCCTCCCTCTCCCCCCACTCTCTCTCTCCCTCGCCCTCTCTCTCTCTTTCTCTCTCTATCTCTCTCTCTCTCTATCTCTATC
>APFE030184348.1:0-72076 GCA_000404065.3 Pinus taeda
AGGAATTGTCAACTCTTTAGTAAATGGCTCTAGAGGAAGGAAAATCTCCTTCATACACAAGAATATATCAAAGATATGCCTTCCCTACCCATCCTAGGGCCACCATGATCTCCAAATGCTTCTCAATTTACTAACATAACAATACGAAAATCCATTTTCTACTTTACGATATTTTGATGATTTCCTCACCCATTTCTTTGCATAGTCAACTAATAGACATCAAATAGTGGCACACTTTGCCTACCTAGGTTATAGATCTGTCCTGCAAGTATTTGGTGAGCAAAATTCAGTTTTGGAAGAACCAAAACACACCAATGATGATCCAATCCGTGATTGGCACTTTATCTGGGTGTCTTTGAGCACCCAATGTGTAGTTGAAACACTCAAACCACTCTAGCCAACATTCCACACAGGAATGGCAACATTCTACTCACAATTTTCACTGCTCCAAGCACTCATGTGCTTCTTTACTTTTCATGCATAGGTCTTTATGCATGAATGATTGTTTCAAACCCTTTTTCCATTTGTGGGCCTCTGCCCTCTAGAAATTTCCATGTTAATTATAATATGCTACTGTACAACCCTCCATGACTACCTCAATTTTCCGGACATATCTATGGGTCAATTTCAAATTCTATGGAATGTACTCAATCCATTCCTTCTATTAATTTATTAAGCAACATTTCAATTGCCACCCCAACTTCCATAATTATGAGGTTGTTGTTCTAACTACCTAGTCATTCACAATCAATGGGTTGTTGGTGAAGAGGGAAAAGGCTTAGATTTGAATTTGAATTTCATGGCAAGTCTTTGACAACAAAATTACCGCAATCCCCTCACCTTTTCCCACTCATGATATCATAGTTTGTATTGATGCTTGCATTCCTAGTCAAATGCTCAACATTTTAATTAATGGGAAATACATACATATTGTTCATGGTTTAACCAATTCAACATATACATGCCAATCCAGGCAATAAGGAAAAAATAATTACATTTAATTGGGGTGAAAATGGGGATGTTACAATAGGGAAATTTCAATGACAATGTTAGCAACTTGAGTGGTAGCTAGATTTTAGGCAAACATTTATCATTAAATGGAAGGAGACATATGAGCAAGTGCCTTTAACTAGATAAAGGGGCTAGTAGAATTTTCTAATAGTTTGTTTGAAGTGAGCTAGAAAACTATAATGGGAGGGTCCCATTCGGATGGGTTCTAAACAATATACCATATAAACTATGTAACTTTGAGAAAAATCTAAATTTCCACCCATATATTGCCAACACAACCTAAATCGCATAACCAAACTCACAAGGAGATACAATATTCTTGTAATGTTATACCATTTTGACCTCAATCCAAATCGAGTTGATCACTAGTAGTTGACAATGATAGCTCTAAACCAAACCTATAAAGTGAACCTTGTAGAGGACCGTTGGCCTAGGCAATTGTAGCTTCTATATTGTTTTCATGATCAATAGTGATGAAATTCCAAAATAATTGAGTTATTGACATTAAAAAAGAAAAAACAAATTGCCTAACTAGGTAACTCCATGTATAGCATTAAATACCCTTATAGCGAGTCACTAATGCAATTAAGAAACATTTATAAGATTACCCATAAAAATAAATCACAAATTGGATTTTAAGTAGAAACTCATCCATATGATTACCCATAAAAATAAATCATAAGTTGGATTTTAAGCAGAAACTCATCCATGCCAGTCTCCTATAGTAAGAATTTCCCATAATGTTGAGTGACATAGAATGTCACTAACCTTTGCAAACAAAATATACGAAAATAATGACGAACCTTCATCAAAGAAAAAAATATAAAACTAGATGCCATAATGACATTGTGAATTTGTGAATTTGGAATATAGTGTCCCACTGTTAGATAATGGAGAACATTGCTTTGTTTGTTTGTGATAAGGAGTGAACATATAGTTTCCATTTATTGGTACACATAGCAAAACATTCTATCTTAACACAAGTATGTTGTATTCTCACTTTAAGTTAAATAACCAACATCTATTTAATCTTAATTTTAGCTATATCCACTAACTCCTTTAAAACCTACATGGTGTATAGCAAACACAATAAATAAAATATATAGAAAACTAGAGATTCAATAAATAACACTAACCAGATTCATGTACAATGCCTATCCATTCAATTAAACACCATAGAAAACCAACCTTCGCCATTGAGTTGTGGCTGAGCCCATGGGTTAGCTAGCATTATCCTGACTGCAGTAAAAGAGCAACATATCACATTCAAAGAAATACCAGAGAAGTCTCAAACCAATAACATCAACCTTTTCCAAATTCCCTGCAAATGAACAGAAATTAAAGAGCACGGGGAAAACTTTGCCCGTCCCTGCCGACATTGACTTAAAAATAGAGAGCTAAAATTGCAAATGACTGCTGCCCAGTGCCGCCGCTGGTGATATTCCAAGCAACGTACGCCAACAATAAGAGGGGGGTTTTGTGCCACGTAGACCAATAATAAACGCTGAGTTTATAAATATTTCAAAGTCTCCTTCAATTGCAAATGACCGCTCCGGACACTGGTGAAAATTTGGGCCACGTAAGCCAACAATAAGAGAGTGAGATTTGTACCACGTAGACCAATAATAAAAGTTGAGGTCCTTGCCACGTAGGCCAATAAGAGGCTCTGAGTTTTGCGGAAGATATATGTTAAAATATTTTTGCGACAATTGATTTAATTTTGGTCAGTCTGCGATTCTTAGGAATCGGCTCTGGAGGCAGTTGGAAGGGACCTGAGCAATCGATCAATCCATACATCCATACAATGTCAGCAGTCTCGCGTGTGTTTCGTCGGCTCCCCAGTGGAGGAGAAGGCGTTGGTTCGGTTCTCGCCCGCTCCTTCTCCAGCACGGCCACATCCGCAGCAGAGCCGAAGGCATCGAAGCCGAAGACCTTTTCGATATACCGCTGGGATCCGGAGCACGCAGAGAAGCCCCGGCTGGAGAACTACACGATAAATACGAAGGAGTGCGGGCCCATGGTGCTGGACGCTCTGATCAAGATCAAGAACGAGACGGACCCCTCGGTCACCTTCAGGCGCTCCTGCAGGGAGGGCATCTGTGGATCCTGCGCCATGAATATTAACGGCTGCAATGGCCTCGCCTGCCTCACCAAGATCGACACCGCCTCCGATTCAGCCACCACCATCACGCCCTTGCCGCACATGTTCGTTATCAAAGACCTGGTTGTGGACATGACCAACTTCTATAATCAGTACAAGAGCATCGAACCCTGGCTCAAGAGGAAGACGCCCCCTGCGGATGGGAAGGAGATTCTCCAGAGCAAGAAGGAGCGGGCCAAGCTCGACGGCATGTACGAGTGTATTCTCTGCGCCTGTTGCAGCACTTCCTGCCCTAGCTACTGGTGGAACCCCGAGAAGTATCTCGGCCCTGCTGCGCTCCTACACGCTAACAGGTGTGCATGCCCTTTCTTCGATCCTTGTATCTTGAATTATCTTTACATTTTTTTGTGATTGCGTTCCTCTTTCTTAGAAGCGATGAACCATAACTCTATCTCAAACACTATTCAATATTTACTTTAACATTAACATGGGAGCGAGAGATTTGAAATTTGCACTTCCCCTTTGAAAGAGCTGCTATGTTATCAATGATCATTGTTAATTTACTAAAATTAAAATACTGTCGAAATACTTCTAATTATCACTGTGCGGCAAGAGTGCCTTCCCTAATCGAGGAGTAGTACAATGAAATATAGCCCGCTTACTACATACTTGAAAGATTCCATTGCAGCACGAAACAATAGAGGAGCAAAACACGTCTCTGTTGGATTTCAACCTTGTGGGGGTATGAAACACCCCCACAGTTTCTTAAATGAGTTTGATCACTTGCTGTATAGTCATCTCTATAACTCTGCTTAATTGCTGTAAAACACATGGTTCCCTTACTATCCTATACAACCTATCCAAGGTTCCAAAGTCACTATCTTCACCTTTATAATTTAGTTGCAAACCACTTATGCACATTTATTTTTTTGGATGGGGCGTTAAAATGATTATAACCACTTATAAGTTATCGTATATTTATCTTTATAACTTTGATCCCTTGCTAGATTATTGTATATTATTCTCATCCTATCCTATCCCACTGATCCAAGGTTCGAAAGACACTATCTTTACCATTATATTTTACTTGCAAAGTGCAAAGTTGCAAACCACTGATTGTATTTTTTAAAACTTTGAGGGCTTTTATTAACCAAGAACCTTTGCTAAGACATGTGGTATTAACTACTCTACTGGGTTCACTTTGATATGGTACGCGATACCACAGAGTCAGAGGGAAGATGTTCAATATATTATGGTCTAATATACCCTAGATCTGTCGACAAGGCATTGTTTGGTTGGTAAAGCACGAGAGTGATATTCTCCCCACTAGGGTTTGGTCCCCCTAAAACATGTTAGCATCTGGTGGGTTGTAATGTTTGGGCAAGTAGTTTAGACATGGTAGTGGACAAAGTACCTAGCCTTAGTGCTGACCATTTTTGGCTTAAGTGTTTATTGGGTTATACGTAGCACTACTAGTTGAAGGAAGTGCCTAAAAAAATATATTTAAGATTCATTTTGGCATTGAAGATGGCATAACCTTGGGAACCAAGCACCTTCAAGGGATTGTTTGATCAAATGCCTAAGTGATTGTTTGATCAAATGCCTAAGTGTGTGTTGCTTACTTGAAATTTGGCCATTTACCTAGTGAGAGCTATCGCTTCTAAACAAATGATCTTACCTCAAAAATTTATTTACTAGAATAGAATCTTTTCATTTGAATTTTTAACATCTTTTGAACAAGATTGCTTTTGAATTTTTTAACATCTTTTGAATGGGATTGCATTTGAATTTTTAACATCTTTTGAACGAGATTGGAGTAAAAGAGAGATTCTTTGTGTTTAACAACTTGAAGATCCTAGAAGAGTGAAGTTTGCATGTACAAAGTGAAAAGGTCATGCAACTGTGTAATGGTATAATGTGCTATTAAATCAGTAGAAGAAGGGTAAATAGAAGGTAAATGCTTGGGATAGAATGGTTTCTAAATTGAAGGGTCGACTATTCCATGTGAATGACTTTTTAACTCTATTTAGAAAGCTACAAAACTTAAGACAAAAATAGATGATTGTTAAGGATTATTCAAAGGAGCTTTATAGGTTGTTCATAAGGTTTGGACGAAGTGAAGAAAGTGAAGAAGCCATTGTTAAATATGTGAATGGTCTCACATATGCCATTAATGACAAGATTAGTATGGTGAGAATTTGCTTAGTTGTTTTTGACACCTAATCTTTAGGGATTAGGAAATTATTGTAAATATTGTAAATACACTAATGAGAAAATGACGAGACATTGGAATACAAATCCTAATAGTCTCCCTCTCCTTGTATATATTATTGATTTTCCTAATAGAATGCTTCATTCGTGGAGTTACCAATGCCTGGCCTGACATGGTATAAGAGCTACAAGTCCTAATTTAGTCTTTTATGCTTAGTAACTCCTCTCTCCCTTGACATAAAATTATGTCTTTATTCTCTGTTGAAAGCGATTGTAGTAGTCTTCAGAAATGTGTGAAATTGGTTGCTGGTCGTATTCTCTCTAATTTGGTTGGTTGTGAATGCATTGAATAGTTTTGAAGCTCTGCGTTGAACCAACATAGGATAATAGTGAGTTTATCCCTAGCCATAATAGTGAGATCTATGAGCGTTGGTTAAATGTCCCTTCGACGCATTGATTAAAGTAGCAAGCTGGTGTAGCAGTGTATGGTGTACTAGCGTATGGTGCGTTGAAAGATATATATGATACATAGAAAAATCCTATGAATATCTTAGTATGTGCATTAAATCTTATGTGCATTAAACTCTGGCATATGTATTGGTGATGGTGTTCTATGTTGAATTGAAGTATATGCACAGTGTTAAAGTGAGCCATGCTCTCCATGAGGTTTGATTGGTATTATATGTTGGTTGTTATATGAGTTGGTTCATTTTAATTGCGCTGGACTATGTTGGAATTTGCTTATATATTATATGCCTTGTACGATGAACTTTATGTATGATGGTATAAGTTGGATGGTTCATGTATAATGGTTGGTATTTGAGGGATGTGTTGATGGTATGCATTGGTTCATATGAGTTTGTATATGCATGTTGGTCAATATTGAGAGCATGTATCATTGTGTGCATCATTATTTGATGTTTTTTTGAAGACAAAGTTGCATGCCCGTTAGTTTGAACTGATTCATACTGACTTGTGTGGCCCTATCCGTGTTCCTTCTGCAAATGGAAATAAATACATGATGGCTTTTTTTGATGACTACACCATAATGTGTTGGGTATATCTACAGAAGAACAAATCTGAAGCTTTTGAAACATTCAAAAACTTTCATGCGCGGATTGAAAACAATACACAATCTCATATTGGCTCTATTCGTACTGATAATGGAAAATAATATACTTCAAATGAATTTGCAAACTTTATTAGCCAGCATGGTATTCAACATCAAACAACAGTGCCTTATAATCCTCTACAGAACAGTGTAGTTGAACGAATGAACAGGACAATCTTAAAATGGTATATTCAATGATGCTTTTCAAAAATGTAGAGTTGTTGTTCTGGGCTGATGCAATTCTATGTGTAGTGTATATTAAGAATAGATGTCCATCTCATGCTCTAAAAAACAAGGCTCCCTATGAAATGTGGTATGGCCACATTCCTTTGGTGACTCATCTCAAGGTTTTTGGTTCCTCCTGTTATGCCTTGATACCTAAGGAGCAAAGAAACAAACTTGGTGTAAGGAGTTGAAAATGTATCTTCTTGGGGTACTCAGATACCTCCAAAGCATATAGTCTCTATGATGAAGTAAATAAAAAGATTATACTGTCTAGAGATGTGATCTTTCTTGAATCTTCCAAGACTGACAATGTTGTTGAGCGACAACTTGATTGGTTGGATAGATTCAGACATGCAAAATCTTTTCAGGAATTCGATAATGAGATTCCACATCTTGAAAGGGGGATCCCTATCCTGGATCAATCTGTGGAATCTCCTTTGAAGCACTCTCTCCCCCTCACGAGACTCCAACTATTGATCAAGAAGGCACTTTGAGTGATGTGATTGAGAGAATTGGAAGGCTAAATCTTAATTCAGCCCAATCTCAGTTAGTTGAACAACCTGGGCCATCTCAGAAAGGTCCTCTAAAATGGCTCTCCAAGACACTTAAAGTGTTCATCCTGATGAGGTTGGAAAGACATGAACAAGAAATTCTACTAGACATAATGGAGGTGATGTTGACAATGCTGATTCAACTGTTGATATGGATGTTTCCTATGATTGTGAATTAAATTTGTCTACAAATTTTGAATCAACTTCCTTCAAAGAAGTTGCTTCTCATGATGAATGGAAAGAAAAAATGCAGAAAGAGTATGATACTTTGATAAAGAATGAAACCTGGAAGTTGGTGGACCTTCCATTGGGAACCAAACTGATTCGCTGTGAAAAGGGTCTTCAAGAACAAGTATAAAGTAGATGGCTTACTTCACAAGCATAAAGCTAGGCTCGTGGCAAAAGGTTTTGCACAAAATGAAGGGATCGATTATGAGGAGACTTTTGCCTCCACAACAAAATGGGCTACCATCTAGACTCTCTTTGCCTTGACAACTCATAAAGGTTGGAAAGTCCATCAAATGGATGGAAAAACTGCTTTCTTGAATGGAGATTTGAAAGAGAATGTTTTTATGTCTTGACCATAAGGATTTGTTGTGAAGGGACATGAGCACAAAGTATGTAAGCTTGTCAAATCCTTGTATGGCCTCAAACAAGCACCATGAGCCTGGTATGAGAAATTGACTGAACATCTACTGAAGCTAAATTTCAAACACTATGATCTTGATGATGCAACTTTGTTTGTCAAGAAAGTTGGAAAAAATGTCGTATATCTTGTGGTGTATGTAGATGATCTAGTGATGACAGGGAACAATGAAAATTACAGTGCATCCATAAAGACAGAATTGAGGAAAGGTTTTGAGATGATAGATTTGGGATATGTTCACTACTATCTAGGTATTAAAATAACCCAACATGCGAATTTCTTGTTTAAATTGATTATTGAAGTTCAATGATCAACATTGGAGATTTGTTGAACATATATGGCGTGGCTGAGTGATCAATTTAAACATTAGTTATTGTTTAAATTTAAACTTAAATTGATCATTGAAGTTCAATGATCAATATTGGAGATTTGTTGAACAAATTTGGCATGGTTGAGTGCAATCCTTTGACCACTCCAATGGAACAAAATTTAAAGCTCAAATCCACAGAAGGAAATGAATTTGAGGATGCAACAAAGTACAAACAACTCGTAGGAAGTCTCAACTACCTAACTACTATTAGAACGGACATTTCATTTGCTGTTGGAATCCTCTCCAGGTTTATGCAAAAGTCTTGTGAGGCTCATTGGTCTGCTGCAAAAAGAGTTTTAAGGTACTTGAAGGGAACTCAAGACTTTGGACTCAAGTATACACAGGTGGATGACTTCAGCTTAATTGGGTACTCTAATTTTGATTTTGATGGAGATAAAAAAAATGGAGTATCTACTTCAGGTTATGTTATGAGTCTTGCATTAGGAGTTGTCTCTTGGAGGTCACGTAAACAATAAGTTTCAACAGATTCCACAACAGAGGCAGAATATTTGGTAGCTACAAAAGCAACAAAGGAGATTGTGTGTCTCAGGAAAATTCCTAAAGATTTGCAAGAGAAACAACTGCATTCTACTCCTCTTTTGATTGACAATACTTTTGCAATAAAAATAGCCAAGAATTCAAAGTTCCATGATCGAACCAAACATATCAATACAAAGTATCAATTGATTCGACATCATGTTGAGGCCAAGACTATTCACCAACGACATTGTTTCACAAACGAGCATATTGCAGACATCTTCACCAAAGCGCTTGTAAGAGAAGAGCTTGAAAGATGCAAAATGATGCTTGGAGTCACCAACATCCCTTTATATTAAGAGGGGAGGGGGGATGTTGACACCTAATCTTTAGGGATTGGGAAATTATTGTAAATATTGTAAATACACAAGTGAGAGGATAAAGAGACATTGGAATACAGATCCCAATAGTCTCTCTCTCCTTGTATATATTACTGATTTTCCTAATAGAATGCATCATTTGTGGAGTTGCAAATGCTTGACCTGACAATTGCAAAGGCACACTGACTAGTCCTCTAGGTAGAAAAGTTTTTTAGGAAACAACAAAGTTTTAGAGGAAAAGGAACGAAAAATAGAGGAAGAAAAATGTTTAGAAGAGGCTAAACAAGTGGAAGAAATCAAGAAGTGACCAACATGAGTGGTAGCCAAAACCCCAAACGCAATTATGAAACTTAAAGAGGAAGAGGATCTCTTGGAGGTACGAAGAGGAAGATTTACGGAATGATGTTTCAAGTGTGGAGTAAAAGGGCATCAATTTTAGGAATCTTCAGAGAAATTAGCTATTGGAAGAATGAAAGAAGGAAGATCTCATATAACATTGCCCTAGATCCATCTTAAGCTAGATTTATCAAGCATTGAAACATATCAAATTCTTTGAGTTGCAAACCTATTTGACAATGTAATAATTTGAGAAAAAGTTTGCACCTAGAGGGATTTGATCTCTCTCTCAGGCCTTGGTATATCATGTTTAAGATGGATATAAGTTGGTATATAAAAATTTCAAATTTTTTATTGTTATTGTTATTATTATTTTTTGTGGTATTGTATGCTAAAATCAACATTACCCACTAAAAGAGGAAGAGGATCTCTTATAGGTAGAAGAGGAAGATTCAGTGGGACATGCTTCAAGTGTGGAGCACAAGGGCATTAGTCTTATGAATCTTCAGACAAATTAACTATTGGAAGAAAGCAACAAGGAAGAACTCATTTAACGTTGCCCCAAATCCATCTTAACCCAAATTTGTCAAGTACTGAAATGTATCAAATGCTTTGAGGTGCAAACCTATTTGACAATGCAACAATTTGAGAAAAAGTTTGCACATAGAGGGATTTGATCTCTCTCTCGAGGGTTGGTATATTTGGTTTAATATGGATATAGGTTGGTTTGTATAGATTCAATTTTTATTATTATTATTTTTGTGTTTATGTATGCTAAAATCAATATTACCCGTGTTACACATCTAACCAAATATTGAGCTATATAATGCTAATTTTATTATTGCTTTTGGGCTAATGTATGTCAATGCCAACATTAGCCACATTACACATCTACCTCATATTGTGCTATAAAATGCACCTCTTGGTGCAATTAGGTGTAGAGGGTGATTGGATTTGTTGTTGGAGATGACATAGTTGAAGTTCAGTTGGTTTATGGAGAAAATCTAATGTTCAAGATAGTGTTATTGAAGCCAAAGAAATAACTTGAAGATAAGGTAGTCAGAGCAAATAAATGTCGTTTTCAAGACTAAGTGCAAGATTGGAGGTAGGTGTTCTTTCATTGTTGATGGAGGTAGTATTGAAAACCTAGTGTTAACTAAGGTTATTCAGAAGTTGGAATTTGAGGTGTACATTGTTGAATTTTTTTATCTATGGCATAGCTTGGAATAATTTTCATATTTTTCATAGCATCAAAACATTATCAGTATTATTTAACATTTATTTTATTAAATAGTGTTAAGAAAATCTTTCATAAGAATAAAAGAGCTGTAGCAAATCACAGTGGAAATACCAAGAGACCATAAGACAAGAGACATAGAAATTAGGCACATAGCTAAGGCAAAACCCGAAAGGGGAAAACCCAAGAAAAGTTCTTCCTTATGAGAGAGAGAGAGAGTTTTCAGATTCATCAATAGATCATAAATAACAAATAGCAGAATAATCACCAAACAAGTAACGAAAATCATGATCAAGTGCCATGTCAAAAACCAACTTCCTGAAATTTCGACCCTTACTAGAATTTTGGCAGCCTCTTGAAATTTCGGCCCTTTTTCCTTCAATAGCTCACAGAAACACATATATAGTTGTTCAAAACGAATTGCCAAATGAGGAGCAATTCCTCACATATATATAGTCATCATAGGGTGTCGAATGGGTGCCTCAA
The DNA here is from genome assembly GCA_000404065.3 of Pinus taeda. Classification (NCBI taxonomy): domain Eukaryota; kingdom Viridiplantae; phylum Streptophyta; class Pinopsida; order Pinales; family Pinaceae; genus Pinus; species Pinus taeda. The sequence goes on from APFE030184348.1 coordinate 11,143, forward strand.
AGGGGCCCAACCAATTTGTCTTTTAGTGGAGATGACCTATCATGATTTAGGAGGTAAATATTTAATTTAAATTTCCATGATGAAAATATTGATCATGGCTACTATAGTATTCAACACTCCCTCATAGCCAGGGAAGTACTTTTCATTCTCTCTCTCAAGATCAATCTTCCTTACCAATCGTAGGTCTCACAGCCCACAACCTAAGGAAGAGATCACAAATACAAACCTATCTCTATGTTAGGATCAATCTCTCTGACCATTTATAGGTCTCACAGCTCACAACTTAAGGGAGAGATCATCACTCTCGTCATTAGGAAAGATACATAACATCCATCTCAAATCATTTCCCTGACCAAGAGATCTCATAGCATAACAATACATCTTTCGGACCACAAAGTCTCACGACACACAACCTACAAGAGGAATCAACAATACATCTCCTGGACCACAAGGTTTCATGGCACACAACCTACAGGAGGAATCAACAGTATATCTCTCAGACCACAAGGTCTCATGATACATAGCTTACAGGAGGAATCAACAATACATCTCCCAGACTACAAGGTCTCATGACACAACCTACAGGAGGAATCAACAATACATCTCCTGAACCACAAGGTCTCACGACACACAACCTATAGGAGGAATCAACAATACATCTCCCGTACCACACGGTCTCATGGTACACAACCTACAGGAGGATTCAACAATACATCTTCCAGACCACAAGGTTTCATGGCACACAACCTACAGGAGGATTCATTAATACATCTCCCGGACAACACAGTGTCATGACACATAGCCTACAGGAGATGGCCCATAATATGATGCTATGTAGTAAGTGCTCCTTCTTTAAGGGTTTCTCAGTCATTCCAATTTATTTACATCAATAACCAATTCAACATAAAAAATGTAGCCATGGTGGATCTCAACATTCAATTGTTCATTCATGCCTCAAAAGCAGATCCCTCTTACACATATGTGTTCATCATAGAAACATGCTTGATCTTGTTTGCTCCCTTTGAGTACAAAGCCTATCATGAGTCCTTTTGTCACATTGTTCTTCTGTCATTTTCAACGATTTCCATACCTTGGCAGTCTTCATTATGTCCCTGCAATCCTCACTAGGAAGCTATGGAAGATCAAGAACAACCAAGCAAGGCAAAAGACTCATAATGAAATAATCAATAGAAACAATCAAGATAATACTTATATTTCGAGAGTGTGTCAACTCCCTCTTGATCTTAGCCTTCTCAAATCGAGTCAATTTCATTACATCAAGGAGTCCATACCGTCATCAAAGAGTTCTCATCATCTAGAAGTCCACATCATTAACATCATCAATGGAGTCTACAACTAGGAGTCCTCTTCATCATCATTAAGGAGTCCATATCATCATCCATATTATTAGAAAGTCAAAGAGTTCACAAGGAGTCCATTATCCACATCTTTACATCAACATCAACGAAGAGTTAACATCCACATTATTAAGGTGTTCACATCATCATCAACAAAGAGTTCACATCAAGGAGTCCAGAACATCAAAGAGTTCATCATCATCAGCCAAAGAGTCCAGTCCAATTCATCATCAACAAGTCCATGTTATCAACGAGTCCACGTTATCATTATATCATTATATCATTATCAAGGAATCTATATCATCATCAAGAATTCCACATCATTACTAATGATTTAAAAATAAAAAACAAAGCACAAAAATACTTATCTTTTCAGATCATGACAACTCCCTTTAAATTTTTAGTCTTCTACATTGAACTTGTAAAACAACCTCATCATCAAAATGTCAAAACTTCTAGAAACTAGGGTTCCTTTATTTAAGCAGGAGCAATCAATCTACAGACCTTGGGCTTTCATAACCCCTTTAGACTTGATAAAGGTTTTGATCTACGTTGTCCTTGATCAACGTCCTTGAATTTTATTCATGCTGTCAATCTTAGGGTTTTCAAGTTCACACTCCCACTAGGGTAAATCCAAAATAGGTCAACACTTTTAGTTTTCCAAGTCCTGGATTAGAAGCCAAAGAGACTCAATAGGTGTAAGATCTGTTGCAGTCTTTAAGAAGGACCTTGTTTCTCTTTAATAGAGCAAATTTCAGAGAGACATCATAACTTCAAATCAAGAATCTCTAGTAGCATGAGATTTTTCAATAAATCAGGTCTTAAATGAAAGCAAACCCGTTCTCAAACTTTAATGAGGATTTCTCATGCTAACACAATTAACTATCCATGTTTTCCCTTCCATCAACAATTCAGTCTTAACAGTTGCTTCATCCTTCTGACATATTTGCAGCAGGCAGAATTTAGTTGACCCATATCAACCATCACCTAACCAACCACATGAAGCTTGGGAATAATTAGACCAACTCTTGTTATAAAAACAGTGCATTCCATTCTCGCACATTTCAGGTTCATGTGAAAATTCCTGAATCTAACACATCAGAAACCCCTACTGCAATTTACTGGTTTACACTCTCCTACTTGTTCTTTACATTACCAAGTTATTTAATTGCATAAATATCGAAGTAAAAACTATTGCAACCTTCACAGATATACAGATCATGCACTGAAATAAACAGAAACAATAACACAAGGGACACCGTTATTTTTGGACAATCGTCCTTTGAAAAACCCAATTCGAGAAAACTGGTGGTGCATATAGAGGGTTTGTATTATTAAGCAGATTTCGTGAATACAACTAGGGTGCCATAAATGGTTCACCGAATAGAGAATATCCTTGGCAGTAGTACCTCTATCTGGAGACAGATATTCCGGCAAATCAGCAACCGGATGATCAAACCCCACAGTGACTCTGACTGTTCCCTATGCTGGACAACGAAAGTTGCTCCAGGCACTGCTCAGGAACTGTGTCACTCCTCCAGGAGCTGCGTCACCCTATCTCGACTCAGAATTTGCTGATCTGCTCCCAGTTTGCCCCACATAATCTCCCCAACACTGCCTCTGAAGCCCTCTACGACTTTTGCGTCAGCCGCTATGACCCTCTACGTCGTTTGCGTTAGCTCCTACAGCCTCTACGTCAGCCCTTCTAGGGCCTGTGCTGTCTCTCTCGACACTTCACTGCCTCTCTGCTATGTATTCTTCAGTATTGGATGGAAATCCCTTGCTAAACTGCCCCTCACTGCAACTGATCAGTAACTCGATTTCCTTAGCAAACCTTGCCCCAGAAAATCGAATTCTTGATCTCTCTTGGTGTGTCTCCAACTGACCTTTAAGCCTCCTCTTATACTTTTCATGTTGACGATTCAACGACTGAGATTAAGTCCCTAATCAACGACTAAGATTAGAATTGGCTTGATCCTCATCACCTAGAACTTTCTCGCCCATATTATATTAAAACACATTAATATTTTTATTTTCTTAAGTTTAGATTTAGGAACTCATTAAAAATATTAATTCTTTTAATATCTCTTCATCCGGGTGGAATTTTTCCAAACGATTTTTGGGTCGTAGAGATCTCATGTGCTTTAGCCTCACCACCAAATTTCATGGCTAGAGCACATCCGATGCTACCCAAAATCAACACCCCCTCTTAGCGAGGAATGTGTTCTAGCAATGCTTCACCATAGAAACATCACACTGATCCTCTGCATCAATCGTCTGTGCTGATGTTTGGCTTGCTGCCCCACATCCACTGCACTGCTGCTTCCTGTATTGCTGCCCATGACACTGCCACTGCCACTGCTACATTTGTAGTGCAACTCCCTCTCAAAATGCTGCCCATGTTGCCCATAGCACTACCACTGCTAACTGCTGCACTGCAACTCAGTTACCGAGAAGTAAGTAACTGGCTTCACCCAAACATTGACATCCTATTCAGTCTGGAAGCGTCGTGATGCTGAAGCCACCTTTGCTGCTACCCTGTGCTCCCTCTGCTGCCATTATGTTGCTGCAACCTCTTCTGTGCCTCTTGCACTGCTGCAACCTCCACTGCATTGCTACAGACTTCTGCATTCTAGCACTGCCTTATCGCTCCACCACATCTTGCTCCACTCGACACCTGTCATCATGCTACTGTCGTTAAGGGCTCCTGTAGCCGTATGTGATCCAAGAGTTTGGGCACCTCAAGGATCCTGCCCCTTTTTTTGTAGTCCTCTCGACTACAACTCCATGTCTCCCCACCTCTTCTCTAGAGGCGCATGAGCACTCATGGCACAATCGTCATCAGTCTCGACATCCTTCTCCGCCTTTGCTGGAGCAACCTTTGAGTCAGAAGCTTCTCCCTTGCCTTTCTTCTTGGGGCACTGAGAGGCATAATGTCCCAACTCCCCACAGTTGAAGCACTTGACCTTGGAGATGTCTTTCTTCTTCCTCTTTTGTACTCCTTGTTGTCTTGCTGATGCGAGAGCTGCATCCTCCTCCTTGATTCAAACTCCCTTACCACCACTCTTCGCCTTGGTCAATCCCTCGAGCTCTTTCTGTCAAAGAGCTGTCCATATCTCCTCCCAACTGGGGAGAGTTGCTCCGCCCAAAATGCTTTGGACAAACGTCTCCCACTCCTTGGAGACTGCATTCAGGGCAGTCCTGACCATGAACTCTGGATCTAGTGTAGACCCCACGGAAGTAAGCTTGTCGCAAATTCCTTGCAACTTGAGAAAGAATGGATCTATCTCCTCTCCTTTCTGTATCTGATATGACCTTAGCTGATTTTCCAATAACATCTTCCATTGCATGGAAGAGCCCTGGTATAAGGTGGTCAGGGTCTCCCACATCTCCCTTGCTGTTGACTTCTTAGCAATATGTGGTATTACATGATCCTTGATCCTGTCTAGGATCATGCATTTTGCCTTCGCCATGGCCTCCTCATACTTCTCATTTGCATTAGGGTCATCTGGGACAGTTATTGTTTTCAAGGTATAGTCCTTGATGCGATGTTTATCCAGGATTTCTAGGATCCTGGCCTCCTAGATGACAAAATTGGAAACCCCATCCAATCTATCCTGATCCCTCAATCCGTTCACTGCCATCTCTGCTCCTCTTCTCTAGACTCCCTATGAGTCTTGATTTCCCTCTCGGAAATCCTCCTGCCAACTGTCGAATCACTCCTCTCCAATCCTCCTTTGCTGCTGCAACCTGGATCTAGATTTCTTGGCTAGAAATTTGTCGAGGTAGCACTTCCCTCTACCTTGGTTTAGTGTCCGTAGACATTGTTATGCACTAACAGAAACAACGTCCCACCAGCTCCTCAAATCGAAATCTGCTCAGCTCCCTTAGCCTCGACAATTGAAGAATTAGAGCCCTTTTGGCTCTGCGCAATCATAGTGAGATCTTGTCCTTCTTAGCTCAGAAAGATGACTTGGCACTGCGTAAGTCTGATCTGCCTCCCTCTACCTCTGCGCTGGTCTAGATAGTTGACGCAGCTATTGCATGGGCTCCTCCTAGCTACTGCGTCACCTTCACCTAGCTCAGAATGCTGACACAAGCACTGCGTGAGCCTGTGTCACCTTCTCTGCATTGTGTCACTCCACTTCTACGTCTTTGGATTTGGAAAAACGCTGTCACTCGGGACAGCTGCTTTTCTGCTGCAAATTCTCTGGATTTCTTGGCTGGTGCCTTCAGTTGCCTATGATCTTCAATTGCTTCGATACCATATGAAAATCCTTGAATCTAACACATCAGAAATGCCTACTGCAATTACTGGTTTACACTCTCCTACTTCTTTACATTAACAAGTTATTTAATTGCATAAACATCGAAGTAAACACTATTGCAGCCTTCACAGATATACAAATCATGCACTGAAATAAATAGAAACAATAACACAAGGGATATCGTTATTTTTGGACAATCGTCCCCAGAAAAATCCAATTCGGGAAAACCGGTGCAACATATAGAGGGTTTGTATTATTAAGCAGATTTCGTGAATACAACTAGGGTGCCAGAAATGTCTCACCCAACAGAGAATATCCTTGGTAGTAGTACCTCTATCTGGAGACAGATATTCCAGCAAATTAGCAGCTGGATGATCAAACCCCACAACGACTCTGGCTGTTCCCTATGTTGGACATTGAAAACTGCTCCAAGCACTGCTCAGGAACTGCGTCACCCTATCTCGGCTCAAAATCTGTTGATTTGCTCCCAGTCTGCCCACAAAATCTCCCCAGCGCTACCTCTGAAGCCCTCTACGGCTTCTGTGTCAGCCTCTACGACCCCTGCGTCCTCTGCATCAACTCCTACGACCTCTTCATCAGCCCTTCTAGGGTGTGCACTGTCTCTCCCGGCACTTCATTGCCTCTCTGCTATGTATTCTTTAGCCTTGGATGGAAATCCTTTGCTGAACTGCCCCTCACTGCAACTGATCACTAACTTGATTTCCTCAGCAAACCTTGCCCCAGAAAATCGAATTCTTGATCTCTCTTGGTGTGTCTCCAACTGACCCTCAAGCCTCCTCTTATACTTTTCCTGTTGACGATTCAACGGCCGAGATTAAGTGCCTAATCAACGGCTAAGATTAGAAGTGGCTTGATCCTCGTCACTTAGAACTTTCTCACCCATATTATAGTAATACAAATTAATATTTTTATTTTCTTAAGTTTAGACTTACGGACTCATTAAAAATATTAATTATTTTAATATCTCTTCATCCGGGTGGAATTTCTCCAAACAATTTCTGGGTCTTGGAGATCTCATGTGCCTTAGCCTCTCCACCAAGTTTCATGGCTAGAGCACATCTGATGCTACCCAAAATCAACAGTTCACTGCCATCAGAGTTGAATATTTGCATGGAGTAGGTGCCATTAACTCCAGGGATAGCAAAAATGACTCCATCAGCCCTAATTCCAAAAAAAAATTTTCGATCACACAATTTGATAGCCTGCTCCGGAGATATGGAATCTAGAGAAAGTCGTTGTTGAGGCCATGATACTCTGGGAGCAGCAGCTCCATCAAAGATATGAGAGAGGACGTAGCTAGCTCACATAAATAAGTTGTCATGATAATGATCTCATGCAATTCATCAAGTGATAAATATATATTCAGGTCAGCATGTTTTAACTGAGCTCACACTTATATAGACCTTTAGGAGATTACCTCAGAGATCAGAACTGAAACACATTAGTATTTGACTTCTTACAGGCATCAATACATTTGACTTTTCATGGATCATCTAGATCAAAAAGAGATCAAAGAGTTCACATGACTCAGAATTGCAGTAGCTTGAATACCTCAGCGTTAACTTAGATGCCTCAAATTACAGAAATGACTTTGATGTCATTCGGATGCTACATAAGCTCTGGTCATGGATCATGCTTCAGAGACTAACTTCAGATTCTTTCTCTTCATAATTCAGATTAAAAAAAATACAAAGATAAGGTGCCTACATAGATAGTGAAGAGTCTCAATCACATGCATATTAGATTGCATCTCAATAATGGTGTATGACATCGGACTTATATGATCTTACACAGATCATATGTCAAGGATCTCAGCCTATATTCAGGTTATTATGTACCATAGGCCTCTAAACACACTGTAGAACCAAATCTTTCATAGACTAGAAGATTTTGAACTTTGTCATTTACACAGTATATCAATGATAGATCATTGGCCCAATCATATACTGATTTCCAAGAATGGATCACAATAAAAAAAAAACATATGATGGACATTCCTCTGTAGTGAATGGAACTTCAGAATGAATTTGATGCCTTATTCAGCTCCTACTGAGTTCATAATGAATGGTATGCAACGTTAGAATGAATTTGATGCCTTATTCAACTCCTACTGAGTTCATACTTTGCATGAATATTTCAGAACTTCACCTATCCATGGAGCATGGACCACAGACCTTCGCAATTGCTACAAGGTAGACCTTTATTGACTTCGCTTTATCACAAGGATTTGGATCCAGATTCAAACTTCAGAAGGCTCAGACTTCTTTCGTATTATTCCATTTTGCATATAACAGGAGTTCACAGGATCATGAGAACTTCGCACAACAGAGATATGATCTGCGTCTCAGAGTTCATGAAATGCCATAAAGAGGCTTGCATGATTCCACCGATCTGAAATTAACTTGCTTGAAACAAAGCCTTGAATACAAGGATTATGAGTCTGGTTGACAGAGCTTGCTCAGAAGCTCGATTAGACTCATATTTTCGCAAATATTAAAGATGTAATGCATGCCACAAAGAGGTCAAATGAAGATCCAAACACGCGCTTCCTTTTAGAAATATATCACAAGGTTCTTAGCCCATTACTGCGGAGAGCACTCATATCAAAGTTCTGAGGCTCGCATTGGATCATCTCTTCATAACACTATGCAGATCTAGAATTATAGATCTTTTCCATATATCATTTAATTAGGATCACAAAATTTCCAATGGAGTTCGGTCAAACTAGAGGAGTACAGTGGCTTTAAAAAAATGAAGTTATCTGCTCGACTGTTTATCAAATAGGGTTTAGAACAGAGATATATGCCCAGAACTTGCCACAGACCTGCTGCAAATATAGATTAATGATTGTTCCTATAGAAGTTATGAACCATTGTCTAGTGGCCTATTTCTAAGAGTACATTTGAGGTAAGAAGCTTTCATGGGTCGACAAGCTTATATAAGGAAGATTATTTGGAATGTTAGAGGAATATGTGCTCCACTAATTACATGCAGGAGGAAGGTTGAATTCAAATGGAATGCAACAACACAAGGAAGTTTTGAGCTGTTGAAGAAGCATGTGTTGGATTTACTAAATTTTGACAAAGTGTTCCAAGTGGATTGTGATGCTAGTGGGACAACAATTGGAATGGTACTTAGTCGGGAAGGTAAGCCCATTGCATTTTTCAGTCAAAAGTTGAATGTTGCCCAAGACTGACAAGTCAGTGGTGAGTTCTAGATGGCTTTACAAGGTAAAGCAAGCAACGGATGGTAGTGTGGAGAAACACAAGGCCAGGTTTGTGGCCATAGGGTTTTCTCAGATGGAGGGGATTGATTACGATGAGACTTTTGTTCCTGTAGCAAGGTACTCATCAATCAGATCCATTCTAACATTGTTAGCGCAGATGGGATGGAAGATACATCAGATGGATGTAAAGACAACATTCCTCAACAACATGATTGAGGAAGAGGTGTATATTGAGCAACTTGAAGGATTTGAGGCCTTCAACAGAGAGTCGCATGTGTGTAGACTCAAGTGAGAGTTGTATGGACTGAAACAAGCACCCCGTGCTTGGTACATTAGGATCGATAGCTATTTCACTGGGTTGGGCTTCACCAAAAGTGAAGCAGATGCGAACCTTTACCATATTGTGGTTGAACGTAAATTGTTGATTATTGTTTTATATGTCGATGATTTGATTCTGACAGGAGATGATACGCTGATCAAGTCTTGCAAAGAGGATCTTGCAAGAGAGTTCGAAATGAAGGACTTGGGGCTCATGCACTACTTTTTGGGGATGGAAGTATGGCAAGGAGATGAGGAATTGTTTGTCTCTCATGGCAAGTATGCCAACGAGATATTGAAGAAGTTCTACATGGAGAGCTGTAAACCCAAGGGGACTCCTCTAGCTAGTAACTAGAGGAAGGAGGATGCTACTTTCGGTGAAGTAGTGGAAGCTACTATTTACAGGCAGCTTGTGGGTTCACTCATGTATTTGGTGAACACACAACCAGACATGTGTTATACAGTTAACCAACTTAGTCAAGCAATGGTTAAGCTAACCAAGCTGTATTGGAAGGCAACCAAACATGTGTTGAGATACCTCAGAGGCACTACTCGGTATGGTCTTTGGTACAAACAGATAGATGGAGTGAAGCTTAAAGGCTTCACCGATGCAGATTGGACAGGGAGTCCATTCGACAGGAAGAGCACATCAGGTGGGATCTTCAGTATTGGGTCAACAACCGTTTCTTGGTACAATAGGAAACAAAGATTAATTGCACTCAGTTCAGTAGAAGCAGAGTACATGGATGCTAGTCAAGCAACTTCATAGGCTATCTGGATGAGGAAGATTCTTGTTGGTTTGTGGGGTCAACCGATGGATCCAACTGTGATTTACTGTGACAATCAGAGTTATATCAAACTTTTCGAGAATCCGATTTTTCATGATCGGTCCAAGCATATTGATATCCGGTATCATCATCTTCGAGATTGTGTGCAGAGGAGAATTATGTTGTTGGAGTACATTCCCACATAAGAGCAAGATGCAGATATTTTGACAAACTCTTTGTCGAGATGCAAATTCGAGTTTCACAGATGCAGGATTGGGGTAGCAGATAATTACTTTCTTGTTGAGAGGAAGTGTTAAAAATAGCAACAAGAAATCCTAATTTAAATTGTCCTTGAATTAAATTAGAAATTAAATCGAAATTCTATTCTCATAGCAACTTGTGATAGTTAACTAAGTTAATTTGACTTAGTTGGCTTAGGAAATTCGAGTTGGAAGTCTATCTAGAGTCATGTAGAGTGATCCCTAAATTTTAGGGGCACAGGTCGAGTTCTTTTGAGTTGTAATTAATGAACTCAGTCTAACTGAGTTATAGTAAGTGAAACTAGTTCCAACTGTTGGAGGAACTAGTAGGAGGTCTAGTAGTGGGGACGAACACTAGTGCAGCTTCACTGCTCCACCAGTTAACTGAAGATTCACTCATAAATAACTCATGCATGTCAGTTCAGAGGAAGACTTAGTTAAGATTAGAGTTCAGGGACATTGTACTATCAGTTGTATAATTTTCCGAGTTGTACAGTTGGTGCATGCAATTAGTTGAGGGCCTATGATGGATTGCGCAGTAATGGAGAGAGAATTTCCCATTAAATATGGGCTAATTCTCTCAGGAATTGTGCAAGGAAGTAGGGGCTTGGCAAATAGCAGAATTGGCTAAGTATTGGCTTGAGTTGGTTTGTGAAGTAGAGAGATAGATTGTACTTGTGCATGAATTGTTCGGGTTGAGCAAGCATTGTATTTTCTTCTCAGATCTTTTGGTTAATGCAATATAGATAGTCGAGGTTTTGAGTAGTTGCTTTCTCCAGAAAAATATTGTATTATATGTGATTGAAATTCTTCATTTTCTGCTTATTGTTTTCATCGATCGCTTTTGGTTTCCGCTGAAGAGTAGAGTAGATTCTTGTCTTGTGTTTTAGCATACCACATAAGTTGTTGAATCTACAGTAAAAATCTACATTCCAAACCTCTTCCTTGATCTAGTAGCAAAAGCTTGAGCATTTTCATTATTGGGTTTGGTGTCGTCCTTGGCTTTCAACCTTGCTTCTTCTAGAACACATAGAACCCAAAGTTCTTCAAATGTTGGGGTATCTTTTCTTGAGTAGATGCTACTAACAAAACCACTCCAATCCGGAGGTAGAGTATTGAGTACGAAAGTGATTAATTCAGGATCATGTATTATTTCTCCAAGCCCTTGAAGTTGATCATTTGATTTTGAGACTTTCACAAGGTTTGAGGCCACATCTTCATCTTTGGATATAGTTTGTCATAGACTTCTTTGGATGTGGACAAAGTTGAAACAAAAGAGATGAGGTGATTATTGATAGATTGAAGGACGATTATTTGAGCCCTAAATTCTCTTTTATTATACAAGGCCATTTCTTGAGCATTGTTCTTGTCTGGTACTAAAACATTGCCTTCAACAAAATCCATGACTTCATTTTCTCTAAGAACCAAATCAATTCTTTTCTTCCAAGCCTTGAAATTAGAGGTCCCATCAAGCTTGTTTTCTTCCTTACAGTTAGATGCCATTTGACTAGGAGGATGAGACATAGAATGCAGTAAAGTACTTACTTGTCAAAGGAGAAGAAGTTGTTATAAGAGTGCTTCCAAGAATGTTGATGATGCTTCCAAGAGTCTCCAAAGATGTTCTTGAGTGGTGGCTGCTATAGTGATGTCTTCAAGGATGGATGCTACAATAATGTCTGTAAGTTGCCATGATGATTTCTTCAATAATGGGTGATGAATGAGCAAGAGCGTGACAATGTTTCCTAGAGCCTTCAATGATATCTTCAAGAGAGAGATCGTTGCTTCAATGATCTTCTTCAAAAGTGAGTGATGGCTGATTCTTCAAGTCTTTTTTGATTTGTTTTGTGAGTGAGAGAGATATATCTGCTATAATAGAGCCGCCTTCAAGTTTCCAACAAATTGTGATCTTCAAGTTGCTTTTTCACCTTAGCTCTGATACCATGTTGAGAAACCAAGATGCTAGTTGATTAGGATTGATTTTTGATAATTTTAGATAACAATGGTATGTTCTATGCTTAAGACCATTTACTTCAATGTTCCTTTAGCAGCGCAATGACAAATTCCAATTATATCTAGTAGCAATCACATTAGCTTATAAACATTAACAATAAATGCAGATAGAACATAAATTAGATGCAGAAAACAAGCCAAGACAAGAGGACACAAGATGTGGCGGATGCCAGGGATAAACCCCAATGTGGGGAAACCCTTTTATCAAAGCTTCTTATTATTCTTCAATAGTTCAACAGAGAGAGAATACAAATATTTGTAATTTCTAATTCTAACCCGTTAGAAATTCTTCTTGCACTATCTGGTTTATTTCACCTACTTGTTTAATTACTTGACAAGTTATTTAACCATGTAAATACTGAAAATAAACACAAGTACAGTCTCAACATCTACAGATCATCAACTGAAAGAAAACAAGCACAAGTGACACCGTTATTTTTGGACAAATGTCCTCGGAAAAACCCAATGCGGGAAAACTGGTGCAGCTATTTTGAGGGTTTATTATTATGCAGTATTTCCTTGAGTACAACTGGGTGCCTAACCGACTCACTTGACAGAGAAAAATACACGGCAACAATACCTCTATATTCGGAAACAGGTATTCAGAAAACCTGTCCCACGAAACCCTCTCCGACACAACTGAAGCTCAGCGCTGGCCCTTCTGGCCTCTGCGTCAGCCTCCTGCTGACCTGCGTTAGTCCCAGGGCCCTTTGCGTCAGCCCTCTGAGGCACTGCACAGCCCCTGGGACCCTTTGCGTTAGCCCTCTGAGGCACTGTGCAGCCTCTGGGACGCTCTGCGTCACTCCAACAACCTTTGCGTGGATGACACAGTCCCTCTGGCCTCTGCGCTCTCTGCTGGGCTCTGCGTGGCCTGAATTGGCTGCTGCTCTCACTCTCCCTACTTCTGCGCTGGTCTCTCACTACAGTCTTTGCCTCTCTGCCCAATACTCATTGCCTCTCGCTGCTGATCACTGATTCAACTTTGCTTAGCACCCCGCTCTAGCAAAATGAATGACTGATCACTCTGGTGTGTATCTTCCAAGTGAACCTCAAGCCTTTTCTTATACTTTTCTCGTTGGTCCTTCAACGACCGAGATTAAATCTCTAATCAATGGCTAAGATTAGGTTTGGCTTGATCCGTGACTTTTGTAACCTTCTAACTCAGTTTTATATTAATGCCCATTAATATTTTATTTTTCCTAAGTTTAGACTTAGGAACTCCATTAAAAATATTAATTATTTTAATATCTCCCAAACCGGGTACAATCTGTCCAAACCACTTCTGGGTCTTGGAGATCTCATGTGCTTTAGCCTCTCCACCAATTTTCATGGCTAGAGCACATCCGATGCTACCCCATATCAACACTCCCTCCTAGCGAGTACTTTGCTCTAGTAATCCTCACTGAGCATCACTCTGATTATCTGGCACCAGTACCTGTGCTGATGCTAGGCCTCCCCGCCCAACATCCTCTGCACTGCTGCATCCTGTACTACTGCCCATGGCTCTGCCACTGCCATTGCTGCATCCGTGCTGCTGCTGGTCCATCCTCCTAGCATTGCATCTGCACTGCATCCCCCTCTCATCATGCTGCATACTGCTACTGTGCTGCAACTCAGTTTCTGAGAAGTAAGTAACTGATCCACCCAACTTTTGACATCCCTGTTAGGCTAGAAACACTCCCGATGTTGAAGCTCTCTCTGTCGCTAACAAGTGCTCCCTCTACTGGCTTCTGCTGCTGCTGCAACAACTCCATGCATATCGCACCGTTGCACACCTCTCTGTGCCATCTTGCACTGGTGCAACACTCCTCACTGAGCATCACTCTGATTATCTGGCACCAGTACCTGTGCTGATGCTAGGCCTCCTCGCCCAACATCCTCTGCACTACTGCATCCTGTACTGTTGCCCATGGCTTTGCGACTGCCACTGCTGCATCTGTATGGCAACTCCCTCTGCATTTGTGCTGTTGCTGGTCCATCCTCCCAGCACTGCATCTACACTGCATCCTCCTCTCATCATGCTGCATCATGCTACTGCACTGCAACTCAGTTACTGAGAAGTAAGTAACTGATCCACCCAACTTCTGACATCCTTGTCAGGCTAGAAACACTCTCGATGTTGAAGTTCTCTCTACCGCTAACAAGTGCTCCCTCTACTGGCCTTTGCGCTGTTGCAACAACTCCCTGCATCTCGCACCGTTACACACCTCTCTGTGCTATCCTGCACTGGTGCAACACTCATGTGCCTCTCGCATTGTCGTAGCCTGCTAGCCTTGCGCTGCTCGGGGACTCCTGCACTGTAGCACTCTCTGCCACTTCATCTGCATCTGTCTCTACTGACATCCGCCAGTCCTGCTACTCCTCTTTGGGGCTCCCGTAGCAAGGTATAATCCAAGAGGTTGGGTACCTCAAGGATCTTGCCCCTCATCACCTGTAGTCCTCCTGACTACACCTCGATGTCTCCCCACTTCTTCTCAAGTGGCACATGAGCACTCATGGCACATTTGTCATCCTACTCGACTTCTTTCTCTGCCCTCACTGACGCTGCCTTCAAGCCAGAAGCCTCTCCCTTACTCTTCTTCCTCAGACACTGGTTCGCATAATGACCCAGATCCCCACAATGAAAGCACTTGACCTTGGAGAGGTCTTTCTTCCTCTTCTCCTGCTTTCCCGCAGATGCTAGAGCCGCACCCTCTTCCTCTTCCTTCTTGATCCTGACCCCTTTGCTGCTACTTCCCTTCTTGGTCAGTCGTCTGATCTCTTCTTGACGAAGAGCCGCCCACAGTTCTTCCCAATCTGGAAGACTCGCCTTACCCAGTATGCTCTGGACAAATGTCTCCCACTCCTCGGAGACTGTGTTAAGTGCGGTCCTCACCATCAACTCCTGATCCGGCATGGTCCCTATGGAAGTCAGTTGGTCACGGATCTCCTTCAACCGACCGAGGAAGAGATCTATCTGCTCTCCCTTCTGCATCTGGTATGACCTTTGCTGATTCTCCAAGAGCATCTTCCTCTGCACGGAAGTATGCTGGTACAATGTCTTCAAAATGTCCCATATCTCCTTCGCCATTTCCTTCTCGGGAATATGTTGGACCACATGATCCTTGACCCCATCAAGGATGATGCACTTTGCCTTACCCATTGCCTCCTCGTACCTTTCATTAGCTACTGGGTCAACTTGGATAACCATTACTCTCAAGGCGAAGCCCTTGATACGATGTCTGTCTAGAATGGACAAGATCTTGGCCTTCCAGAGCACAAAGTTGGACGCTCCGTCTAACCTATCCTGATCTCTCAGCCCATTCACGACCATCTCTTTGCTCTTGTCTGTCGACTCCTCCGAGTCTCTCTACTTCCCCCCTGGAAGTTCTTGGTTCGACTCCTGCTGAGTCTCTCTACTTCCTGTCTGGAAGTTCTCGGTTCGACTCTTGCTGAGTCCCTCTACTTCATGTTTGGAAGTTCTCGGTTCGACTCCTCGGAGTCTCTCTGCTTCCCGTCTGGAAGTTCTCTTCTAGACTCCCTCTGAGTCCCGATTTCCCTCCTGGAAATCCTTCTGCCAACCGTCAAGTTGCCTCTCCAATCCTCTGTGCAACTGCAACACTAATCCGGATTCCTTGGCTAGAAATCTGCCTCGGCAACAACTTCCTCTACCTTGGTCTTCCCCTGTTAGGTATTGTTCTGACCACAGTACCACACCAGCTTTGCTCCCACAAATTGCCCACAGCTTCCTTCACCCCAACAACTAAAGGATTGAGCCTCTATGCTCTGCACAATCTCGGCTACAACAAAAATAGCTCCCTCAGCCACTGCGTCAACCCTCTTGGTCTCTGCGTGGCTCTGCATGAGCCTCTCTCTACCCTTCTTAGCCTTTGCGTTGGCCTCTCTGGTCCGGACTGATGACGCAGTCCCTCTGCGTCAACTCTTCCTTTGTTGCTTCTGCAAGGATCAACTATTGTCACTCAGGACAATGGATTCTGCTGCAAATGCCTTGCTTAGCTGATGCATTCAGCTCTGCGGTGATCTGCAACCACGCTCCGATACCATGTTATAATTTCTAATTCTAACCCGTTAAAAATTCTTCCTGCACTATCTGGTTTATTTCACCTGCTTGTTTAATTACTTAACAAATTATTTAACCATGTAAATACTGAAAACAAACACAAGTACAGTCTCAACATCTACAAATCATCAACTGAAAGAAAACAAGCACACTAGTGACACCGTTATTTTTGGACAAATGTCCCTGGAAAAACCCAATGCGGGAAACCGGTGCAGCTATTCTGAGGGTTTATTATCATGCAGTGTTTCTTTGAGTACAACTGGGTGCCTAACAGGCTCACTCGATAGAGAAAAATACACGGTAGCAATAACTCTATATTCGGAAACAGGTATTCATAAAACCTGTCCCACGAAACCCTCTCTGGCACATCTGAAGCTCAGCGTTGACCCTTCTAGCCTCTGCGTCAGCCTCCTGCTTACTTGCGTTAGCCCTTTGAGGCATTGCGCAGCCTCTGGGACCCTCTGCATCACTCCAACAACCTTTGCGTGGATGATGTAGTCCCTCTGGCCTCTGCGGGGATCTGCGTGGCCTGAAATGGTTGCTGCTCTCGCTCTCCCTGCTTTTGCCCTGGTCTCTCAGTACTGTCTCTGCCTCTCTGCCCAGTACTCACTTCCCCTTGCTATTGATCATTGACTCAACTTTGCTTAGCAACCTCGCTCTAGCAAAATGAATGACTAATCACTCTGGTGTGTATCTTCCAACTGACCCTCAAGCCTCTTCTTATACTTTTCTCGTTGGTCTTCCAACGGCCGAGATTAAATATCTAATCAAAGACTAAAGTTAGATTTGGCTTGATCCTTGACTTTTGGAACCTTCTAACCCAGTTTTATATTAATACCTATTAATATTTTATTTTTCCTAAGTTTAGACTTAGGAACTCCATAAAAATATTAATTATTTTAACATCTCCCAAAATGAGTACAATCTGTCTAAACCATTATGGGTCTTGGAGATCTCATGTGCTTAAGCCTCTCCACCAATTTTCATGGCTAGAGCACATCTGGTGCTACCCCAAATCAACACAAATATCATAAATACAAGCCCAAAACAGATCTATCAAATCAACAGTCAAATCAGCCCTAACCAGAAACTCAACAATGGTCAAAGCTAACCCAAATCAACCTCTAATCAGCTCGGTCAACAGAAGAATAGTACGACCTCTAGAGAGGGTCAAAGTCAACCCAAAATAGCTTGGTCAACCCAAACAATCCTTGCTGTAATTTCTGTTGTCAAACAGAAAGTTAACGATGCAGTCAACGTGGTCAAACTATCTCCAATTGCCTCGATTTGCATGCCAAAGAATGCAACCTAAAAAGATCAAAGTTCTGGCCTAAAATCAGAAGTCAACGCTTGGTCAAAGTGCCCAAGTCAACGCTGGTCAACGTTGCCCTAATTACATAAATTAGGGCCTCCGAAACCAATCCAGAAATCAGCCTTTCATCCACACGCGTGAAGAAAAGAGAGCCTCCAAGTGTACGAACCAATCAAGAGAGGAGATTGAAGATGATATGACGAGATGAGTGAGTGTCCAAATGAGAGAAGGGTCACTTCTATTTATACAATTCGTCGAGGGTTTAGAGACACATCCATTGGGCTTCATGAGCCTACATTTGACTGAGGCTAACCTTGACAATTTTTCCATAAGAGAAATAAATTCATAATTCCATTTTTGCTTGTCAGAATGAGATGATCTTTATATCAAAATTGTACCTCTCTGAAAGAGGAATCCAATGCAATAATCATCTCCATCATATGAGCTGTCCTAAGGTGGAAGTTGGCCCTAATTGCCAATTTTAACACTCCCTCTCAACTATGGAAAATTCCACTTGTCAATCCATCATCATGCCAACCTATCATCCTGAACGATCCTCGCCATCACTGCCCTGCTTTGCTGAACCATAAAGTAATAATGAAGAAGAAGTGATCGATAGTGTATCATCCCACTCTCCACTGACTAAAGTCAGTCCTTGATCCCAAATCAAGTTGTTGAACACCATGCATCCTCGTCATAGGGAGTACGACAATACATGATGTGTCCATCGTTAGTGCTATGGTCCCTAACCAACTTTTCCCAACTCATTAGCCATTTGAGAGGTAGGACGTGTGTCGGGGCAACAACAAGAAAAGGTGAACCGCTCATCCGGCTCATATGCCATAGGAGAAGGTGAACCACTCATCATATGCATACGTCAATCATAGGGGAAGGTGAACCACTCGCCCTACATACATGTGTTCGGGTAGGGGAAGCTGAACCACTCACCCTACACACATTATAATGGGGTATCAAAGGGGAAGGTGAACCACTCACCCTGTATCCAGTGCACCACTAGGGGAAGGTGAACCACTCAACTTATGGTCGCTCATAGCTAACTCCAAGAAGTACACGACGACCCAAGGAGCTCCCAGAGCTCTGTGGTCAACTCATATGGGATCCTCATAAGAGGGTCGTTCCACGACTCCAAGTCTCTCTCGTAAGGTTAAGAATTTGACCTTCCCGAGAGGCTTCATGAGAATATCTGCAACCTACTCATCTGTTCGGATGTGTTGGAGCCTAACTGTTCCCTGTTGTACCATATCCTGGATAAAGTGTTACTTGATATCAATGTGCTTGGAGCGGTTATGGAACACGAGATTCTCTGATTGACAAATCCTACTCTGGTTGTCACAAAAGATCACGGTGGTATCTAGCACGTGCTCAAATAACTCACTGAAGAGCTTCCTCAACCAAACTGCTTCACAACAAGCCATACTCGTAGCAATGTATTTGGCCTCAGCGATGCTTAGTGCAACCGATTTATACTTCCTGCTCATCCAATTTATAGAAGCGGACCCCAAAGAGAAGCAGCACCCAAACATGCTCTTACGATCCACCACATTGGCAGCCCAGTCAGCGTCTGTATATCCATGTAGTCTCAAATACTGGGCAGTGTATCTCAGTCCATAGTGGATTGTGCCTCGGAGATATGGCTCAACCATATATTGACTCAACGTGTTCACAACAAAGCATATGTCAGGATAGGATTTGACCAAGAACATTAGTGCCCCCACAAGTTGACGATACTCGGTAGGGTTCGCCAATTCGGGTCTAACAACACTAAAACATAGCTTCTTAAAGTTGAGTTCCATCATAGTAGTCACAAACTTGCAGTCCACCATCCCACATCTCTCAAGTAGCTTCACAATATATTTTCCCCGTGAAAGGAAAATCTCACCTAGCTTTTGCTAGACCTCCAACCTTAGGAAATAATGCATCAGACCTAGGTCCTTCATCTCGAACTCGAAAGCCAACTTCCTCTTGCATTGATGAATGAGAGGGTCATCACTTGTTAGAAAAAGATCATCCACATAAAGGACCATAATGAGAGGTCTGTCCTTTTCAACCTTGAAGTAAAGGTTTGGGTCAACATCACTTATCATAAATCCCAGCTTCATAAGATAGTTATTGATCCTCCCATACCAAGCCCCAGGGGCTTGCATCAACCCATAGATGGATTTCTTCAACTTGCATACATGTGTCTCACGATCTTGAACCTCGAACCCCTCAGGTTGTTCCACATATACTTCCTCCTTAAGCGAACCGTGCAAGAAGGCAGTTTTGACATCCATTTGATGAAGGTTCCATTCTTGTGAGGCAACAAGGGCTATGATCGAATGGATGGTGGTATATCGAGTAACTGGTGCAAATATCTCATCGTAGTCTACTCCTTCCTTTTTAGAGAAGCCTCGAGCTACAAATCTGGCCTTGTATTTCTCAACACTCCCATCAGCTCCATGTTTGATCTTGTAGAGCCATTTTGAAGTAACCACAAACTTATCCTTGGGTCTAGGAACCACATCTTGGACATCATTCTTCATGATTGACTCATACTCCTCGTTCATCACATCCTTCTAAACTTGTTGCTTCACGAATTCTTCGAATGTACAAGGCTTAGATTTTATAATGGTGCTCATGGTAGTTAAGTACCCTTGGTACCTATTTAGCTTCTTGCTTTCACGAAATGTCCCCCTTGGTGCAATGTGTTTGTCGGCATCTTCAAGAGTATCTTTGAGCCACACAAACCTCTTCCTTGTAGTAGAGGGCTCACTAGGAGGTGGATCAATGTGATCCATTAGACCTTCAACATCGAGCACTGGTTCATCGGACAGAGATTCATCCTGCTTTTCTGCATCAACATCATCATTGGCCTCCCTAGGAATAGGAAGATCTCAAATCTTTCTGAGTGCGGAACTTTCATCGAAAGTGACATCATGACTTAATTCCACTTCCCTTTGACCAGGCACATAGATTCCATATGCCTTCGAAGTTTCACTATAGCCCACGAATGTTCCTTTCTTCCTAGATGCATCTAGTTTGTTTCTTTTTTCTTTCAGCACATGAAAATATACGAGACAACCAAAAATTCTAAAATGAGAAACATCAATTTTGGACATACACAGTGGTGTTGGTAGCTTCTCCCCGTAAGAACTTCGGAAGACCTTGATCCTGAAGCATAACTTGATTGGCTTCTATGATAGTACGATTCTTCCTTTCAGCAATACCATTTTGTTCAGGAGTATATGCGGTGGTATTCTCTACGATAGTCTTTGAATTCATTAGACTCATATTTGGTCCCATTATCGGTCCTCATAATTTTGATCTTCTTCCCTGTTTGATTCTCGACCAAGGCTTTGAAGGAGAGGAACCATTTGAATACTTCATTCTTCTTCTTTAAGAAATAGATCCTTGTCTTGTGAGAGAAGTCATCCACAAAAATAACATAATATAAATATCCACCCAAAGATGTCACAGGCAACATACTTGATAGATCAGAATGGACCAATTGAAGAATATCAGTGGTTTGAGTTTCACTTGAGGGGAATGGTCCCCTTGTATGTTTTCTAGCTTCACATCCCTGACAAACACCTTCATGAAATAAGTTGAATTTGGGCATCCCTATGACCATCTTCCCTACATCGGGTAAGGCTTTGAAATGAAGGTGAGCAAATATGTGGTGCCATAATTCGGATTGAAGAGAGGGGTTACAAATCATTGCTCCCAATGGACTTTCTCCAACCTAATAGAGACCTTCAACCCTGAATCCTAGAGTGAATGCATCTCTTGGATTCCTTTGCCAAAGAGGAACCTTCCCATCAATGAATGACACCTTAAAACCTTTGTCTTCCATTGCAGAAATAGAAAGTGAGTTCTTTTTCAAGTTAGGTACATATAACACTTCTTGTAGGTGAAGGGTTTGACCTTGATTTAAGTGAAGAGTAACGATCCCAGTTCCTTTCACGGTATAAGTGGCATTATCCCCAAGTATAATCTCCATATTTGTCTCCTTTTCGACCAAGTTTGAGAGAGCTTCTTTGTACCCAGTGAAGTGCCTTGAGGCATCACTATCAATCAACCAATGGTCCAATGTATTCGGAGGAGAGGCGATGGAGAGGGAAAAAATAAGATAAAATTCATTTTGCTTTACAACATTAGCTTCATCATACATGGAGTTTCTCGACTTCTTGGGAGGATGACCACCGCCATTTCGAGCAACAGGAGCATTCCTCTTTCCTTTGTTATTGAACTTGTTGTTCCTTCGATTGCCATTGCCCTTGAAGTTGTTGTTTTTATTGTTGTCATCATCTCTTGGAGTATCCTTCTTGTGAGGACACTCTCTAGCGAAGTGGCCAAACTTGTTACTATTGAAGCACCTTTCTTTTCTTCCTTCCTTGAACCCTTGTCCTTGATTCGTTGGACCAGTATTGTTCCTTCTTCTAGAATGAGCGGAGAAGGCAGTAAGATTGTTTCCATTTGAGGGCTGGTTTCTTTCCATCATCCTTATTTCTTCTTGAGTGCATCTGGGCAATAGTTCCTCAAATCCCGGAATCCTGTCATTGTTGAGGATGGTAGTGTTGAACACATCCCATTCTCTTGTAAGACCTCCAAGTGCAATAAGAGTGAATTCCCTATCACCATTGACTTCTCCAATAGATAGGAGATCATTCTTGATCTCAGTGATCCTCATGAAGAAGGATTGGATGGATTCTCCTCTATCCATCTTGATGTCTTTCAACTTGTTCTTGAGAAAGAGAATTTGATTTGCATTGTTCACTTTGAACATTCCAACCAACCTTTCATACATCCCTTTAGATGTTTCCAAATAAAAAATATATGCAACCAAAGGTTTATGAATAGAATCAACAATAATCTTCTTAGCTTTTACCTCACCTTTCTTGTACTTGGTTTGAGCAGCAACGGATGCATTTGAAGGGGGCTCTGCTATTCTTCCTTTGACATAATCCATGGCATCATTTTCTTCCAAAGTCATTTTCCATGTATGATAGTCGGATTTGTCCCTAAGCTTGTCCTCAGATTTGAAGAAAGATGTAGTCGTCATTGGAACTAGTTCCAAGTCCTTGTCCAACAACTTCCCTTAGTGATTGCTTTGCTTTACTCTTGCTTGGGCTTTGTTTTCACCTCAGCTCTGATACCATGTTAATTTTAGATAATAATGATATGTTCTATGCTTAAGACAATTTGCTTCAATGTTCCTTTAGCAGCCCAATGGCAAATTCCAATTATATCCAGTAGCAATCACATTAACTTATAAACATTGATAGTAAATGCAGATAGAACATAGAATTGTATGCAGAAAACAAGCCAAGACAAGAGGACACAAGATGTGGCAGATGCCAGGGACAAATCCCAATGTGGGGAAACCCTTTGATCAAATCTTCTTATTATTTTTCGATAGTTCAGCAGAGAGAGAGAGTACAAACATCATAAATACAAGCCCAAAACAGATCTGTCAAATCAGCAGTCAAATCAGACCTAAGTCAGCTGTGGTCAAAGTTGCCCCAAATCAACCTCTAATCAGCTCGGTCAACAGCAGAATAGTACAGCCTCTAGAGAGAGTCAAAGTCAACCCAAGGGCCAAAACAGCTTGGTCAACCCAAACAATCATTGCTGTAATTTCTTCTGTCAAACAGAAAGTCAACGCTACAGTCAACATGGTCAAACTACCCCTAATTGCCTCGATATGTGTGCCAAAGAGTGCGGCCTAGAAAGATCAAATTTCTGGCCCAAAATCAGAAGTCAATGCTTGGTCAAAGCGCCCAAGTCAACGCTGGTCAACGTTGCCCTAATCACAGAAACTTCGGCCTCCAAAACCAGTCCAGAATTCAGCCTTTCATCCACATGCACGAAGAAGAGAGAGCCTCCAAGTGTAAGAACTAATCAAGAGAGGAGAGAGAAGGTGATATGATGAGATGAGCAAGTGTCCAAATGAGAGAAGGGTCACTTCTATTTATACAATTCGTTGAGGGTGAGGAGACACATCCATTGGGCTTCATGAGCCTACATTTGACTGAGGCCGACTTTGACAATTTGTCCATAAGATAAATAAATTCATAATTCCATTTCTGCTTGTCAGAATGAAATGATCTTTATATCAAAGTTGTACCTCTCCGAAAGATGAATTCAATGCAATAATCATCTCCATCATATGAGCTGTCTTAAGGTGGAAGTTGGCCCTATTTGCCAATTTTAACAATTTCTCTTAACTTGAAAATTACTTGTGAATGTTTTGTTGGCTTCTTATTAAATTTGTATTCTCTTCATCAAGCAATTGCCAAAATGTACAAAACATGAAGATCAAAAAAGAGACAAAGGACACAAAAATTAGGCTCCAAGCCAGAGAAAAACCCCACAAGGGGAAAACCCAAGAAATCCTCTTCTTATAGAATCAAATCAAATTGAGATATCCAAGACCCAAGACCAAGACCAAGACTGCCACAAAGACCCCATGTCAGCCCTCCTCCAAGTCTTCTCTAACAAGTCAAAGTCAACATTGGTCAAACCTCTGAAATTCTGGTCAAACTGCAGAAAATTTCAGTCCTGTAATGAAGGCTGAATTCTGGCCCTGTAATAGCCTCGGAAAACCTCAGAAAATGTTGCACGTGCGGATAAAATTAGGGCAAAAAACTTGGATTTTTCTCTCTGATTTGGCTCTCTCTCTCCTTTGACTTTTGCTGATTTTCTTCCTTTTCTTGCACAGAAATCGATGTGGATTGATGAGTGAATGAATTGCTGCTCAAGTGGTTGAGTTGATTCATATTTATAGCTATCTAGGAGGTCGAATAGCTGCCTCTATAGGCCGACTTGGTCTTGTGGATGACATTTTGACTCATTGTAATTTCACTCTTTAAACCAGCCCTACGCAATCTATCCAGGTGTTATTTCCTACTGCTGCTAGAAATTTGGTCGGCATAAAATCAGAACTTAATTTATAACTGTCAAGTTATAATTTCACACTTTAAATGACCCCTATGCAAACCATCAGTGTTATTGGCCACTGCTGCTAGAAAATTGGTACTGGATTAACTTTCAGCCCAAATGATATTACTAGCTTGGAACCTATGAACTATGTGTGCCGCTGGATGTGATAAGTGCAACCACAGTCCACTCCTTGACCTTGCTCCTTACTCTCAGGGTCTGATATTTTGTTATTCCATGCATGGTAGCAACAGAAACTATTGGAATCTCTTGCTAATCTCTGCCATCCATTTTAGTAATTTCTTCCCCATCTGCTATTTGCTCTGCTTAATTTCCATCCACCTCCATTTAATACTCTTCTAGAATCTTAATCATGTGGAGCTTCCCAGGTGTCTTGCACTGATGTACCTCACACCATTTCGCTTTGTAGTTAAAACATAGCTCTTTTGTGCATAAACTAGCAATGATAGCAGGCTCCACCATTCTGCTGTTGAATTGTCGAAAGGTGGTGCAAATAGGGTAACTAGGTTTTTCGATCATTGTTTGGGGATTTTTGAGGAAACTCTTGTTGTAAAGCGACTTCTAGCAACCTTTGAATAATCCTGTGATTATTGAATGGCCTCTTAATAGGCACAGATTTCATGGCTTTGACATATTCCTGAATGGACTCTTTTAGCCCTCAATATACATGGTAACAACATGACATGGAAAAATATTTTCTACAAGGAGGTTGGCTTGGCTGAACTTCTTGAAGTAATAGGTCATGGTGCCTTGCTGTTTCATATTTTTGAGGGTTAAGAATCAATCTTCTTTACTGTAAACCTCGTTATGGTAAAAAACCAGTCACAAATTCATCTGAAGTAGTTATTTCATGTTGTTCACAGGTCCTTCTAGTGTAGGGTGGTGAATTGGATATACTGATTTATTTGAAATAAATGTGACAGCTTGCCTATTTAAGTCCTTGGTTTAGTTTCTTTGCTGGCCTGCCAAGCTTGGGAATGAGAGTTTTCTCTAGCAGCTGCTGATTGGTACATTTTCCTTCTTGATTATCTTCATTGATTTTCTCTTATTAATGTTCCATTCAAAAGCGCTTCAATCATTATCCTCTTAAATCAATTTTCACAAACTTGCTTTGGTCAATAAATTTTCTTGTTATTAAGGTAGAAATATAGTTATTTCTGCCTTTTCTATTGGTCAGCTTTGAAAAAGAGTATTTTAAATGTGTTATCTTCTAAAGATTGTGCTAGATACTATGTCTAAGCATTGAGGAAAGATGAGATGACTATTAGGTTCCTGATCTTTGAATAATACAGCTGTCATTTTTGTATAGTAACATGTGAATAATGATTGTAGTCTAGGTCATTATTTACATTCCAAGCGAAGATTTATACTTTCAAAGCCAAGATTTGGCTTTAAGGCTCAAAAAGTGTTTTGGTATAAAATGACTCCCTCGAAATAAAGTCTTGGCCTTTGTCTCCAGAGGACATTTCAGTTGAACACTCTTGAGAGTTTGCAGTACCAAGTCAAATCATCTACAGTGTTGATGAATATCTCCTTACCAATACATTTGAGAATAAAGAATGGTCATGATAATTGTTATAAGACATGGGAATTAGTCAAAATGCTCATTGAGTCAGCTCGGCTTGCAGCTGAATGAGCTGAGTTTTCTCTCCAATTCCAAACATGGTTAAGTTACCATGAGTTGGTGAAATTTTTGAAGACTTGGCAGTTATGGAAAAACTTGTGGAGTCTGATCCAAAAACTAGGCATAGTGGGTTCTATTTTGAGGGGTAGGGTGGGGTTGGCACGGAGGGGGGGAAGGGGGGGGGGTGTTGTTGGGGAGTGGTGAAAATTTGGCTATTTACTATTTTCTTGTTTGCCAAGTTTTCCCAGTCACACTCTTTCTCTTCAGCAGTGCCTAGGTGTTCCTGGGTATGATAAGCTATACAACATAACTGTACACAATTGACAGATTAAATCTTGATACTTGCATTGCTAATCAAATAATACTACCAAATTATGGCTCTCTGCAAGGTAGTCTATCAATTGTAAAATGCATTGCCTTGTGAATGAGACTGATCTTTTGTATTTTCAAAAATTAGGGAATACATCTTAAAGTGATTTCATTGTCCAAGAATGCGGTCATAATACTTTTGATTTGTTTGACAAACATCTTGAGGCACAAAGACCTAAAGTACAAATCTAAGAAGTTATTTCACCACACTGCTTCTTCTGTTGCTCCTGCAACATCTGTGAAAAATTTGTGTATTTTCTCATTTGCCAAGTTTCCCAGAGTTGCACTATTGCTCTTCTGCAGTGCCAAGTTGTTCCCGTGTCTGATGAGCTTTATAGCATAACTGTACAAAATCTACATAGGTTAAATCTTGATAGTTGCTCTGCTAATCAAATAATACTCCCAAAAATATGGGCTTTCTGAAAGGCAGTCTATCGAATGATAAATTGCATTGCGTTTTGAATGAGACTGATTGTTTTTTTTCTTTAAATTAGGGAAGACATCTTAAGTGAGCGCTTCATGATATTTTTGATTTGTTTTTGGTTGCAGTTGTCATGACAACATCTTGAGGCACAAAAACCCAAAGTATCAATCTAGGAACTTATTTCACTGCATTGATTATTCTTTTACTCCTGTCACATCTATGCATTCCCTCATCTGCACCCACTTGGGTGTTCAAACTGGTCTCTGTTTTAATAGAATCCCAATCACTTTGCTGCTTGCTGCTGGACCACACTGGTATCTTCTTGATGTAATCCTGAAATTCCTTTAGGGTCCATATTTCTATCCATTTTTGGAATCTTGTTTTCATATCTTATGCATCATGCAGGCAAGTGTTCACCTGAAGAGTTCCCTTTCTGGTTTAAAAGATCAAATGCTCTGCAATCACTTATGTAATATTCATAGGGAATCTTTACAGTAACTAACAAAGCAAACATAGACATAAAAACCATGAAAATCAAACACATGAATCAGTGCATGAAATTGCACCAAAAACTGCTTTGTTGAGCCATTTTATTATAATATGAAGAGGGTACGATGAGGTGCTGGAAAGAGTGCACATGGGCTTGCTCAGGGCAAGCTAGCTAAAGCCCAAATGAATAAGAATAAGTCCCTCTCAAATCTGATGCGGCTCTCTCCTGGCTCTGCACTGAAACTGTCAAGAAATATGCTGCTGGTTGTGAAGTACTGTTGTTAGGGCCTCATCCGATGCTCGGAAAATTCCAGGGAATTAACTCCGAGCTCTCCACCAAAAACCCACGAAGGAATTGGCCAAATGTTGACCTCGGAATTTCGGCTCAAATTTCCCCTGGCTCCTCTTGTTGCTCGCTGAGTTGGGATCCCTGTTTGACCCCTCAAATCTGCCCAGAGAATTTTGCAATTTTAGATATGAGATCCTTGTCAAAAACCAAAAAGGGGTTTCCCTTGGTTCCAAACTTCAAAATTTGACTCTTCACAGTTTGGCCCTCCACCAAATTCGAACTCTGTTACTGTGGCTGCTCCTATCAATCTCTACTCTCCAAAATACAACGATCCTCCTCTACTGGCCCTCCAAATGAAATCCTAGCAGCTCAGCTCCTAAATCCTTCTCTCAAGCCTCCCCACAATTAGCTCCACCAATGACTGCGCAGTCCCGGGACAAGTCTACGCAGACCCAACCAAAGAAATTTGTCCTGCTGAGAAAGGCACTCTCAACTCCCATAAATTTTCTTCCTTCACCTGCAATTTGGACAAGGAATTGCCCAGTAATGGTATAGCCTCTAATTTCAGTACCCCACTTCACCCAAGAATTGTGTGGTTCTTTCTTATGCGTCCAGGCTGAAGCTAAGGCAAGTCGTACCACTTGAGATTAATCCCCTAAGTCTCCACAAAGTCGTGACAATACCTCCCTAGGGTGGCACTCGTGGTCCACCGAAGAAGAGGGTGAGATTTCCCTTGGAAACCTCTGGTGCTAAACAACACTTGTGACTCAGCTGAACAACTAGAGCAACAATTGTGTAAATGTCAAATTATCAAAAGGTACTCAATGCTGCCTTCAACCCTCTGTTTATAATTGTTGCCTCACCTTTCCTTGTGGGTCCCCCATCCAAATATTTCGACCTCCTTTCCACAAAATCGATTTTTCCTCCAAGGGGTGCATATTCCATGAGGGGTGCCCCCCATATTCCACTAATATTGAAGTTTTTGATTTCTCCTAAGTCCCATGTATCAAAAATGTCTCCAATGCTCAGATTACAAATTTTGCTATGCTTGGGAATTCCCAATTAACTTAGTTAATCCTGTTAAATAAAAAAAAATCAAAATTGGGGATATCACAACTTATGACATGGCTATGGTGCACAAGTACATTTACATTAGAAATTTAGGTGCACAAGTACATGTATATTAGAAATTTAGTTATGTCCTTGAATATGTGAGCTAAAGCATCTTATAAAGATTGAATTATGCTTACAAAATGTTTCATCATTTTGCCATTTTAGAAGAAAGAGAGCACAGGCTGATGTACTACTATAGAGGGAACTTGAAAAATACATCATATTGTAAATGACACTACATGGCAACAACTCACAGAACTGTATGTTCAAGCTTGGAAGAAAGATTGCCAAATTTTGAAAGTTTGTGGAGAAACAAGAACAAAGGACTTAGCTTAGATTCATGAAAAACATTGTACAAGGTTCAATTTGCTTTATGAATTAACTTCATGTCTAGAAAACTTTACAAAGTTACAATCGCTCCATGTGGGAAGGCAGTGCAACATGACATAGACATGAATTGTCATTGTCTATGTCAAAGTGAATGATGAGTGGTTTGTCAAAGATTTCCTTCAGTTTCTTTGTAGCTTAATGTGAAATGCAAAAGTGTGCCTGATGCATGGGTATAAATATAGGTCTATATATACTATAAACATGAATTCATGCATTCTGCACATTGATGTTTCCAACAGCAAACTTGGAGCGTGGACACAATGGAATGGATTGATTGAACAATTTAAAATGATATATAAATTAAATGTTTATTGTATTCTTCTAATGCTTCTGTCTGTGAACATAAGCTATGAAGTGGTCAAATCCTGCATATTAACTGTTTGTTCTCTTAGTTATGTGAAAGTGCATGTAACTGGACTATATCGTAAAAAGTAGGAAGGGGAATGGAGAGGAAATGCTTAGCATAAAGGATTAAGTGCACCTGGTTTTGCTGCTGGTTTGGAGATGATAGGATGAAGAATAAGACACATGATGTAAATTTCATTTTCAATTGCAGGTGGATAAGTGACAGCCGTGATGAGTACACAGAGGAGAGGATAGATGCAGTAACTGATGAGTTCAAATTATACCGTTGCCATACTATTATGAACTGCACTCGGGCTTGCCCCAAGGGTTTAAACCCTGCAAAGGAGATAGCTAATATAAAGAAGATTGGAATGGCTAGTGTTATTTAGATCACTGTTGTTTGGTTCTCTGATTGACAAGAAGTTATCTGGATGTCTGCATAAAGATTTTGTTTTAGTGGAATGCATGCTATTATGCTTTTCCCAGATATTTTTTCTGGTATATGTTTTTGAAAATCCAGTTACACTATGATCTGAGTAGAATGCTAGCACACTTTGGTTACCCTTTGACCTGAATGAAATGCTGCATAGTCCACAATAAACTTGCAATGTTACAGCCCAAAAAATAACAGTACCGAACAGTGATACTACTGCTACAAGAAAGAGACATCTTGTACTGAATGTTGAATTACATACTCATTCTCATGATTTATTTGGTTTGTTCTTGGCACTTATTTTCCATTGGATAGTTGGTAACTTCTTTTGTAATGGAAATCCAAAATCATTCTTTTCAAGGATTTCTTTATCTTTCAGTGTTTAAGAATTAACTAAATTGGAGAGAATATATGGATTTTCATTGAAATAAATCATATAGTATAATGTTCACAAAAGACTTCCTTGGAGATTGTCACATGGATGTGATCAATCTTTGATTTTATGAATTTCCATAGGGTGACTATGTACCCTTCAGAAGGCTTTAATCAAATGATCAGAAGCGAATCCAGTTTGTTGAACGGTGCATAGTCATGTTTTTCCAATCAATGAAAGATCTCCAATAGCTGATAACTCTTATTTTAAATATCTTTTCTACACTTCAGCAAAGTAGCTTATAAAATGAAGAAAGGTACGTCCTTTTTCTTTTGGGGATTTGCCATTTTGAAAAAAGAACTATAAAATGCAGTATGCTTGCCATCCAATGGACATTATGAACATGGAATCATCAGGAATCATAGACGTAGGCTTTGTAGCTTTGTCATCCTATTGAGTGCCTTGCATTTCCCCCCTCTATACTTTGGTACAAGATAGGGTCTTTCAAAAAGTATCGGATCATCATTTCTAATTGTGGGAACTCAATGAATTGTCAAGCTCGAGTCTGTGTAATGCTAGTTGTGCAAAGGTGGAAAGTTCATGCATATGAATTTACTAATTTAGTTATTGACAAGACTAAAAGGATGACAATAAAGTAAAAGCTGTATTTTAGTTTTGGGAATCTTGGGGATGCTTTATAGAATACCAGTTTAATAGTTGCGTGTATAAACGAGGGTTGCTTGTTATGTAGTGGAAATTCTTGAAAACAAACAGAAGTTGAAGTGCGCGCAAGTTTATTTGATCAAACTAGTGAAAAGCTGACTTATTCTATCTTCTATAAAAAAATCTGAGATATAGAATTTGTATATCATCTCTCAGAGATGCACTGAAAGATTATTTTAGCTTAAAACAAGTATTTTATCTTGTTTCATGGCAAGGGAATGAGGTTTTATGTTATTATTATTTGTAAAATAGAAATGGTATCTCAACCAACCTTGGACCATCTTGACATTTTTCACCATTCTTATTGTCCTAATATCAACCAGAACCTTACATATCTAGCCTTGGTTGAAGATACAGTCACAGAACATGCTGCTTATACCTGCATATCTACTAGTAATACTATCTTTGCTGTGTACTGATAAACTAAACTAAAGGCCAATGACTATGTTCAATACAAACTAGGAGAGCAAGTTGCTTATGGTATATGGATTCTAGATTATAACTTTTCTGTCTATTGTTGATGAAGCTTAAGGTACCACACCTTTTCTTTTCTTCTTTTTAAATAAAAAACTTGGAAGAAAATATAAAGAACAAAGTCTGGTCAATTTCTTGAAATGAACTTGTTAAAGTCCAAGAATTCTAGCTCATTTATTGCCATTTTACGGGCACACTGTCTTCTCCAGTACGGATATTTTATTATTATTATTATTATTATTTTTTTTTTTTTTATTATTTTTTTGTTTAATTATTTATTTATTTATTTTTAACTCTAGAGGTCTTTTGTTCCTTTCTATCTTTGAAAGGGGCTGATCTCCGTTGAGAACAAGCTTGTGACTAAGTCATAGTCATAATACCATTGACTGAATGGTTGATTTCATTAACGTTTTGAATTGCTGTGAGTTTTCTTGACTTCCAGATTTCTTAGGTTGAATCCTTCCTCAATGGCCTTTGCTTTGCAGTCAATGGCTTGAGCCATGATAATTTTCAGTCAATTTGCTGGAGCTTCCCATTCCTTTTTAGAACCGTGATTCTTCCCATTCCCTTTTAGAACCGTGATTATGAAGGATATTGGTTTTTCACTTTAGAACCATGATTATGAAGGATATTGTTTGAACAAGCAATTCATTTTAAAAGTGAAAGTTTAGCCATCATTTTTTGTACACTAAACGGAATCAGTGTGGGTGACCTCATCATTGCTTTGCAACCAAATCGGTTGGCTTCTATGTAGATTGTCAATGGGATCAATCTGCACCAGGGGTTGATCAAGCCAGAACACTCTTCTCAGTGCTTTTTGAACAAGTCGATCTTGGTGGAGCCATATAAACAAATTATTTTTTAATTAGAATTTCCCTTCTCCTAAACAAAGTTGCTGATTATCTACTTTTCATTGGAAGCTATTTCACTTTGAATGCACATTCCTAGACCTGTTATTATGGCCAAGGGAGCAAGAACAATTAGAACTGATTTTTTTGTTTTTGCACTCAGCTTACTCTGATTTTTTTCAAGGGCCTTGCTTAAACCTAGGTGGTAGGTGCCCCAAGGTTGTTCTAATCTGAATCAAAGATCTCATTGGGTTGATCTCAATTCTCTCGTGGATGCACTGATTTTTGTGTAGAGGCCTCATTCAAGGAAGGTTCTTCCGATCCAAATAAAAAATCTCCTTGGATTGATCTCTTATTAATTCTCGTGTAAATATATTTGCCTGAAGGGACTGCAGATTTTAGCATTGCCAACTGGCAATTAATGATCGTTGCTGTTGATAAATCAGTTTTCAATATTAAATTTTACAAGACAAGTAGTTTTTGAGGAAGGATCATAAATGAGCATTTGACAATTCTTTAAATGATGGTTTAGATTTATCTCTTTAAGTAAAATTTTGAAATAATAGATTTTGGATTCAGGAGTTAGTTGAAAGATGGACAAAAGCAAACTCATGCATGATTTTGCAAAGTGAGTGAAATTAGTTGCATTATTATAGAGAGTAGAAGGATGGAAAAAAGTAAGCACATTATATAGGTTCATGCATTAGAGAAGGGTCCTTTGCCCTCAAACTTGTGATCTAGAAGGCAAATTCATATAAAGGCTTAGAATGTTTAAGCTATACTATGTATTTGGATCTTGTATATGGTGGGTAGTAAAAGACCAAAAGCTTTTGTTATTGTTTATCAAACTAGATTTGACCACAATATAACAAATATCTTGGTTAACACCAATGCCCTTGCTTAAGTC
The DNA here is from genome assembly GCA_000404065.3 of Pinus taeda. Classification (NCBI taxonomy): domain Eukaryota; kingdom Viridiplantae; phylum Streptophyta; class Pinopsida; order Pinales; family Pinaceae; genus Pinus; species Pinus taeda. The sequence continues at coordinate 44,504 of APFE030184348.1, forward strand.
ATGCTAAAGTTAGATACGATGGTAAGGGAGGTTGAGTTATTCTTGAGAAAAGCAAAAGCCATGCTAAAGTTAGATACGATGGTAAGGGAGGTTGAGTTATTCTTGAGAAAAGCAAAAGTCTCTAGTACTACTTTTGTTGTGCTTAGGTAATACCCTATCTTTATAATGCAAAGGTGGGACCTAAAACATAGTTTAAGTCATTAAATTTTTATAGGAATGTAGGGAAAGTAACGTCTTTTTCCAAAGGAAGGCCCTCTTTATTAGGTTATCCTTGGACTAATAACAAGCATAATGATATGTGAAGATGAGCCTTAGACCATAGCTTAGGAATTGTAAGTGTGGAGAGGTGCTCTATAGCTCAATATGGGGAGATGTTGTGCTGGAGTGTTAGATCAATGAGGTGTTAGATCTAAAAATCAAATTTGAAAAAAATTAAAAAAATCATATTGAATCCATTATGGGGGAGATATTATAGTGAAGCATTAGATAAAATGTTGTAGTAAAGAGTTAGATAAAAAAATAATAAGAAGAAAACATAATATTGACTCAACTAGAAAAGTAATAAAAAGTGAAGGTTAATAAAAGTAATAATAAAAATAATAAGTTGACCAAGTTCAATTCGTTATATTGGAAGTTTATTTTTATTAATGGAATTATATACAATTTCTTTGAAAAAAATCATAATATGAATGCTACATCAAAATATATTTAAATAAGATAATTCATATTCAGAACCAACTTAATATTTACAATAAACTCTATTTCTAAGCGATATATACGTGCGTGTGTCTGTATGCTATGTATATTACATTAAAAAAATCATAAAATGTGTTATAGAAAAATGCCGTGCTCATATGTATATAGTTCTATGTATTATGAGGGTTTTAATAAAATTAAAAATACGAATTTTTTTTATATATAGAGATGTTAAACTTATATGTAACATAAACAATATTGTAAAGAACTAACATAGATTTATCTGAACTCTGATCTACTAAGTGTCGAGAGGGACGAAATCTCTTGAGGTGTAAACCTTTCCTCAAGTTTTTCTCTCAAAAGGGGTTTACATCTTGAGAGATTAATCCCTTTCGGTGCTGGCTAGATTTGGAGTTAAGATGAAGTTGTGCTAATCCTTAACCAAGCAAAGTGAAGGTAAGGAATAAGAATGCATGTTAATATAACATTTTCCACAAACTATACTATGAGGTTGTACATGGATTAAAATGAAGGCAATGTTTTCCTTACCTCCAACTTGTGATTATACATTTTAGTATTATTTGTAAAGCAAGTTACAATGGATGCCTTTTGAAATATGATGTAATGATCCTAAATAGGAAATACAAGTGATAACAAAAAATATTCTATGCAACAAAGTACAAAAACGAAATATTCATCAAGCACCCACAAAAAAACTACAAATGAAGAACTTTAGAGCTATTTTTTTTTTTTTGCAAGCCAAATACAATAAATAGTGGAATGGTGCACCTGAGCTTGTCTCAATGGACAAGCAGGACCAAACCTAGGTAGGAAAATGGCTGAGTTGAACGCTGCCCAACTGCTGCACCAATCTGCACTGCGCTACCCAGAAAACCGCTGCACCGATGAATTTCAAATGGCTGGAAAATGCACTAAAACCACCCAGAAATTTATATGCTTTTAACCCTTGACTCCTTGGCCAAAACCCAGAAAAACCTAGAAGGGAATTTGGTTGGTTTTGACTTCAGTTTTTCGACTCGCTGAGCCTCACCCTAGTTATGGCTGCCCAATTCGACCTGCTGGAAATTACCTGCAAATCCCTCTGCAAACTCCTCCAAAATGCTGGGTTCACCCTTGCTATCTAACTCATAACTTTCTAGATGAACTCTTGGCCTGGATCAATTGCTCCCAAACACAAAATTCTGTTGAGTGGCCTTTGCACTGTCCCTCTGCCTAGAAATGTGAATTACTGGTATGCTGGCTCAGCTAGCTGAAATCTCCAACAAAAATGCTTGCTTAATGCTGCTATTTTAGCTTCCTAACCTCCCGACAAGCAATGAGATCCCTGCTGGTCACAAACTCCCTCTACGTGATTCCTAGCTGCTTAGAAATATGCACTCCTCTCTCTGCGTTGGTTACTGATGTGTGTTGTTGCCCCGACACTCCTGAAAACTCCTGTAGAACAGCCTCCCTAGGGCGGGCATGGATGGTCCCTCGAAGTAGAGGTTGAATTTTCCGTGTGAGAGGCTCGTGGCTAAACAACCAGTAGACTTGCTAAACAACAAAGTGTACAAATGAGTGTTTGTTTGCAAATGTCAAAGATATCAAATGGAGGCCTCCAAGCTCTATTTATAATTGCTAGTCCTCTCCCTTGTTGGTCCCCACCTTCCACTGATAAAATATTACTTTGCCGCCATTCTTCATTAAAATAATAATTTCCACTTTTCTCCCACAAAATAATATTTTCTCCTTTTTATTTAATATCACCCAAAATTGGCAAAACTCAGTAAATTTTTGCACTCACAAAATTTGGGAACATTATAGTCCCCACCAAAAATTGCTTGTCCTCAAGCAATATCCTTGTGCTCCAAACGTTGGCTTAGCCAATGCCAGGGTCCCAAATGTGCCACTGAAACACTCTTTGTTGTTGAACATCCTACCATACTAGTGACGATCCCCCTGTCAACAACGAATCACCAGTTCCCAATGGAATATCTGAATGATCTCCCCCTGTAGAAAGCAACGCACCCCTCAGGGTAGATGAATTGCCAAATCCTATTGTACCCGGATCCCATGCTAGTCTCAGAATGGTGCCACCATGTTGACGTTGCGCCACTTTGACTATGACAAGCTTCCCATCATGCTCACACTGTATCCTCCCCTCCCAAAACCTGATGGTGGGATATTTGTGAAGGCCAAGCTTATCCTGCCTAGGTATCTCCATGTTGTCAATGTCTACCCATCCATTGTCAATCTCAATCCTAAGCAACAACATGATAAATCTACCTCACCATATGATGGAGGTTTCAACAATCTCCCATGTGTCACACCCAAGGTGAACTAGATCACTCCCTCCCATGAACCTACTCATCAAAGAATGGAGTGTCCTATCAATCAAGTCAATCCCTAGATCCCATAGCCAAACCTGCTGCAACATAGCTCTAACAACTGCTGGAATCTGTCTATTCCTCGTCCCTAATCCTTGCATGAAACCAACATATAGGCCCCATATATCATGAACTAATCTTATGCATGCTAAACTACCCTGTGCTTGCCACTGCATAGTACCGATCACTGTTGGAAGCGACATGTGCCAAACAAATACCTCCTGAAGGCAGCCAATAGATGGGTATCTGATACTCGCAATTGACTCAGTGTATGCAGACCCATCCCGCTCCTGCCAACCATCACCATTGAGTCTGCGATTCGCCCTCTCGATAATGTGCCAATACAATGTCTGGAGGTTGGACACATACTGGAAAGTTGCCTTAATCGTACACAATATCCTTTGCTCATGCATGGTCCTGACATGCCCTGTGGAAAGAGTGACACATGTCTCCTTTGTGAACTGCTCCCCAAGTGTAGGCTCAATGATGAACGATATGCCACCCATGCAAATGGTCACCTCATCCCCCAACCTGTGGTTGTCAACTCGTGCACCAACCCAATGCCACCACTGAGAAGTCTCTCCCCTATTGTGTTGAGTGTCATCCCAATATCTTGGGTGAGCTCCCTGTCCCTAGCTGCTCGCGCCCAGAGTTTCAAAGGACAACAACCAAATCGTATGTGCCTGTAAGTGATGTATAAGAGGTACATGCATGTGAGTCCTCATGGATACCATCGAGTATCGCTCATCTATGTCCCCGTCGATCCTGGGTGAAGTACACCTAAAGGTATGCCCGATGTCCCCATCCTTAAGTCTCCTTGGAGGAAACCCTCCAAGCTCTCCTTGTGCAGCACCATATGCCCCTGCATCCCACCGAGTATCCATGTAGTTCTCGACCTGACATTGTACCCTACAACCTATCGTTGTACATCACTGGTTATCCTGACTCTCCCCACATGTATTTGATGTGATGTGAGTCGCTCAATGCAAACCAACATGCTACATCAAGCAACCACGCATCTCCATGCTCCTTTGCAAGCCACTGCCCATCATTGCATACCTCTATACAACACTAGATGTTAGGTTCTAAAATTGGGTCTGTATGCATCAGGTCGCATCCCTCTACGTAAGGCTGGACTCTGCGGCATACCCTTGTGCACCCCTGGGTACCACTGCCTACTGTCGTACCACCCTGTATCATATGCCATCCTACATGTGCCAACGCATCCACCACTTCACTAGTAATCCCTCCATGATGTGGGCTACATCTCCCCATCTTCCCTGAAACACTTGAGCGGTCTGACTCCTCACATGCCAATGGGAATGACACTATTGTGTCTATCCTTAGTAGCTACAATGTCCAATATACCAATGAGAGAGCACCGTCTCCATGTAATGCCCTGTCCGGTGGTCTGTCGATGCCACCTCCTCCTACTAGCTCCTGCCAGAGTAGGCTAATCAGCCTGTGACTCCATACACAATCAATATGCCATGATAACTCACGTAATCTGCCTGCTCCTCTGTCAATCCATCATGTCACAAGTGTTGTCAGGAACTCTGAAGGGGATATGAAAAGGTGTGTGCACGATGACCTATTGACTCCACGATGTGATGGAGAATCCCACTTGGATCCCAACAATAGTTTGGCCCTCAAGCTCCTCTGGTAATCCACAACCTCTGCTGAGTTGTGGCCATGGATGCATCTAACCTCCTAGCCAGCTCCATGAGATACCAACTCAATATCTCTCGCCATCCAACCCCAAGGGAAGGATTGAGAGCATAAACTCCCGTACATGGAACTAACCCTCCATCCTGCCAAGGATGCCCCTTGCGCAACTCATGTCGCCTCATCTCACCATCCTGGTCAACACATAAAATATGTCGAGGTGACTTTGCCTCTCATTCTCCAATGTGTAGTGGTAACCTGTTAGTGCTATCGGCCTATAATGTTTGAGTAGGGTTGCCCCATCGCTCCAATGTGCACTCCAACTAAACCATTAGGGAACCCAATCGTTCCCCAACGCGAGTCAGTTTGGCCGTTGACTCAGCACAAACTGCTCTCATGCCCTCCAACTCCTCGTTTTGTTGTAGAATGGCCTCTCACACTATTGTGGCCTTCTTTCTCAACGCTAGAAGGCTAGCCCAGAATTTATGAAACTATGGAGGATGGCTATCCTTTGTAAACTTGGTCACGACTCTAGACCCCTCCGTCTCTTCTGGTACCTCCTCAATGACAAGTATGCCTCCAGGCACCTCATCAACCTGCTGTGGGCGGCCATCGTCTAGAAACTGGGTCATAGTATTGGATACCTCATCAACCGTTGGCATCTCATCAATAGATGGCCCTCTGAGTGTATGCTCTACTCCCTCAACTGAGGTGTCAACTAGAGCTACCAAAGAGGCCTCCAACAATGGTGACTCTTGCGCCACACCGAGTATATCGATGTGCCCTTCACCATCCTGCATGTCCTCCTACTCAACCTCCTCCTTGAGCTTCTGACATTTGAAGCCCGACCTCCACCAGTAGAAATGCCTCTTGGTCTCATCCTCTAGCTTTCCTTGTCCTATCCACTCCCTTTGAGGGGTCTGGTGTCCTTTCGGTCAAATCTCTCCACGAGACTTTGTGTGAACTCTTTGTAGGATGTGATATGTACATGACCCAAAGGGATCAACGCTCGATACCACCATTCCAAAGCATCTCCATCCAAGTGCAAAGTGGCATGTCTGATAGCGTCCGCTTCCCTCATGGGGTTTAGCCGGAAATATGTGCCCAATTCTTGTACCCATTTTCTAATAGAACTCCTAGCTGAACCATGGGTTTGTCTATAGTTTCCCCCATCACAGTGCATACATGCCCAAATCTTCCATGATCTTGCTGGGTACTCCACAACTGGCCAATATCATGCTCTGATACTAGTGTAATGATCCTAAATAGGAAATACGAGTGATAACAACAAATATTCTATGCAACAAAATACAAAAATGAAATATTCATCAAGCACCCACAGAAAAACTGCAAATGAAGAACTTCAGAGCCATTTTATTACATTTTTGTAAGCCAAATACAATAAATAGTGGAATGGTGCACTTGAGCTTGTCTCAATGGACAAGTAGGACCAAACCCAATTTGGAAAATGGTTGAGTTGAAGACTGCTTAGTTGCTGCACCAATCTACATTGTGCTGCCCAAAAAACTATTGCACTGTTGAATTTTGAATGGCTAGAAAGTGCACTAAAACCACCTAGAAATTTATATGCTTTTAACCCTGGACTCCTTTGCCAAAACCCAACGAAACCTAGAAGGGAATCCGTCTAGTTTTGACTTCTGTTTTTCGACCCCCTGAGCCTCACCCCAGCGATGGCTGCCAAATTCGACCTACTGAAAACTGCATGCAAATCCCTTTGCAAACTCCTCCAAAATTTTGGGTTCACCCTTGCTATTTAACTCCTAACTTCCCGGATGAACTCTTGGCCCGAATTAGCTGCTCCCAAACACCACAAAATTCTATTGAGTGGCCTCTGTGTTGTCACTCTGCCCAGAAATGCAAATCGCTGGTATGCTTGCTCAACTAGTTGAAAGCTCCAGCGAAAATTCTTGCCCAACATTGCTACCTCAGCTCCCTGACCTCCCGAAAAGCAATGAGATCCATGCTAGTCTGAAACTCTTTTTGCGTGACTCCTGACTGCCCAGAAATGCACACTCCCCTCTTTGCATTGGTTACTGATGTGTGTTGTTGCCTTGCAACTCCTGAAAACTCTTGTAGAGCAACCTCCTTAGGGCGGGCACGGATGGTCCCCTAAAGTAGAGGTTGAATCCCCTGCCTCAGAGACTCGTGGCTAAACAACCAGTGTACTTGCTAAACAACAAAGCATACATATGAGTGTTTGTTTGCAAATGTCGAAGATACTAAATGGAGGCCTCCAAACTTTATTTATAATTGCTAGTCCTCTCCCTTGGTGGTCTCCACCTTCCACTAGTAAAATATTACTTTGCCGCCATTCTTCATTAAAATAATAATTTCCACTTTTCTCTCACAAAATAATATTTTCTCATTTTTATTTAATATCACCAAAAATTGGCAAAACTCCTTAGTAAATTTTTGCACTCACAAAAATTGGGAACACTACATATGAACTAAGGCTAGTAGGATTTTAAATCTAAGTAGACATTGAGATTGCATGCAGGTTCAAATTGAGGTATTATGGTCAAACCAAAAGCTAACTGTCAAATTATGCATTGGAATTCTCATCATTTATCCTTTGAGAGGGTCTATAATTTTGGCAAGTTTATTGCTGAAGAATCCCTTGGGAATGAGGGGTAAAGGCATTGAATTAATTTCTTTGACAGTTACTTGTGCTTATTACTTTTTGCAGTGTTTTATCCCACTTGCATCTATGCTTTGTTTGGAATTAGAATTGGTAGATTAAAAACACCTTTGTTCCCATTCTTCAAAGTTGTATAAATTATGGTTTTGCATGACAATTGGACTTACAACATTGATGTTCGCTATGGTGTGCTATGGGCGGTTGGATGGAAAACAATATTAGAATCTTAAAATGGGTGGTATGGTCGATTGATTTTTGAGAAGATGGCTAGATTCTTGTGTTGTCATTTGACATTTAGGATGGATTATTCTCTTCAATTCCCCAATTTTAATGCAATTTGTAATTGCATTCATAATATGTTCATATCCATAAGTGTAGTCACATCTAGCTAAAAACAATTGAATTGCATATGGAAAATGGCCATGAGTTATCACAAATAGGATAACGTAAGAGTCTCGACTTTGTTGACCCTTGCTAACCTATCTTTTAGTGTTGCCTAGTTTTCTATATTGAAAGTTTCATGTGTTGTCATTTGACTTCGAGGACGGGTTATTCTCTTTAATTTCTAATTTTAATACAATATATAATTAACTTAATAATATATTAATATCCATAACCATAGTCACATATGGCTAAAGACAAACCAATTAGATGTGGAAAGTGGCAGTGAGTTGTCACAATTATGATAGCTAAGAGTCCAAACTTCATTGTCCTTTGCTAACCTATCTTTTAATGCTACCTAGTTTTCTATATTGAAGTTTCCATTCACACATCCCATAACATTTGGTCCCAAGTCCATTCCCAAGAAATATGGTCACTACCATCTCTATGCACACATAGGTAGGGGAAATGATTTACCATTGATCCCTCGATCATTCAGTTGTATCTTGGTAAAAGAAAACTTTATGAACCAAATCTCGATGATTTGCATTTTTAGAAAGCCTAGCATGCTTCCAATATTCTTCAGAACAAGAACGTTCAAACTAGGGCTCTATGTAGATTTCTTCATCATATGCAATGGGTGGAGAAGGTGGGTATTGTGATTCATGATTTCTCGTAAGCATGAGGGGGTTGTGCCTAGGGTAGGCATTGCTATAAGTATGTGCCACAAAGCTTGTATTTTGTCTTAAAATATTTTTGGCACCTACTCATGTTCTTCAATTAGGTGAATCACCTTCCATTCTCTCTTTTTAGAAAGGAAATGAATTCTATTAAACCTTGATCGTTGTACTCTTGAATGTTTAGCTCAATATGGCAATTTGTTGAATGAAATTAAGATTATTAATGTCATTAATGAGTTAACATTTTCTAAAATGCCTTTTGTTGAGTGCTATATAAAGTTGATTTATACTTTCTTTACTTTTAAGCATATAATTAATATCATATTTGTTATTATTATTATTATTATTTTTTTTTTTTTTTCCCTCGGGAGTTGTGAATTTCATATTTCTTAGCCTTAGGAACCCACTCTTCATAGACAATTTCATGATATTGAAACCCACTCTTGCTTTCGATAACAAATTGTAAGATGCTTGTGTTTCTCTTAACCTTGTGATAGTATTAACTTGCATTTAGGGAGAGAAAAATTACTACAGTTTTTTAAGTGAAAAAATTAAGCATTAAAAATAAATCAAATTTGGCAATTTATGAGTTTAGTGAAGCGAGGTTGTGCTTTTGATGTGCTAAAAAAATCTAGATGTAAAAGCCCATTATTATCAACATTTGAGATATTATCATTTTTTTATGGCTATATTATTCTGGATATAGCAATTTATTGAATGAAAATAAGATTGTTAATGCATTAATGGGTTAACATTCTCAAAAATATCTTTTGAGTGTTATATAAGGTTGACATTTTTCTTTAGTATATAATTAATATAATATATATATTTTTGGGAGTAATGAATTATATATTTTTTTAGCCTTATTGCCTAAATATGTTTTTTTGATGTGATTCTTAATCTCTAAGATTGAGAAAAAACTTGGAGATAACATTACAAGGAAAAATTGTAACTTCATTTCAAAAAAGAAACAAAATTACATTTTGCTTATGCTTTTAAAGCATTAAGAGAGCATCCAAAATGGCTTTAAAGTGCATACATGAACAAAAAAAGTGAAATATATAATACAATAGGGAAGATTAAGTAATGTAAAAGTCACTTATCTTTCCATTCTTTTTCTAGACTTGTTACCATTCCCCAGATTTGGGGCGCACTAGCACCAGATCCATGTCATCCACAAGTGTCATTGGGGGGTGTTATTTATCTGAATATGAGCTTTCTAATACGTGGTCACACTTTGTACCCCTGGATCCATCCTCCATATGTGTCATTGTTGGTTGAATTTATGACACCTGGATTGCCACTGAATTTGGCCCACACTAATTGGGGGTAGCAATGGCATTTTTATCCTAATAGCCCCCTTCTTATTTCATTGGATTTTCCATAGTTTCTTCTTCTTCTTCAAATATATGTAGATTTGTAAATTGTCATCCTCTTGGCTTATGTGCCTTTTTCTTTTGTGGGTTCTTTTTTATCAGTGAGCATGTTTCTGCAAATGTCATGTTTGGAAAAAAATTCAACATCTAAATGTCGTGTTCTTGTAGTCTAGAACTTGGGACCACTGAATATCTTTGTGTCTTAAAAGAGTGCGAGGAATTAAGCCCAAAGGTCTAGCTCATATGGCCCTTCGGGAAAGAAAATCAAATCAAGAAAAGAATTGTGTCAAAGTATAGAAAAGAATCAGTGGAAGACGGCGGGTAACCAAGGTCTTTCCCTGGTCCCTAACAAGATATGGTAATCCTTTGCTAAGGTCGATCTCCATGCATATTCTAGCAAAAGTGAAAATACATTTCCCTATTCTTTCAACAACCCTCTTTTTGAATTTTCCCAATGTGTTTCCAATATCCTCTAGGACCTTATGGTTCCAAAAAGGAATAGGTAGGTTTGAGAATCTGACCCATACCAACATTTTTGAGACCACCATGTTTGTTGCAACGAAATCTAGAAACCATGGACTTGTGAAGAGCCCAACATTACCCCAAAACCAAGGCTCTTCATTTAGTATAATCATAATTTTTTTGTGTATCAAATTACCAATAAAAAAGCCTTTGCAACATACATAAATGTCACACTTGGTTGTTTAAGAGGAAAATGCCCATTGATGTAATGCTTATCATTTTGGCCAGAAGCCATTGAACCTACAAATGGTGGCCTTCGATTGCAGGGCAATGAAAAGGGACTTCACCTTTGGAAGATTAACTTCAATGGATGAAGAAAGCTCCATTTGTTCAACAATGTAGAGGCCTTGAGTGTTTTGAATCTTCTCTATTGAGGTGGAAGATTTCCCTTTCACTACATCTTTAAAAGTGGTTGTTGTTCCTTTTGATATCCTTGGAACTGGAGCTCCACCCATCAGCCCCAGATTCAAGGCTACAATTGAGTTCCTTTGAATGTAATAGTCTTTGATCTAAGCTGAGTTTTGAATTGAGTTCCTTTGAATGTAATAGTCTTTGATCTAATTTGAGTTTTGAAGTACCCTCCCCTCATATGTCAGACTTTGAAAAATGGTAGGAATGCACCATTTAACCCCAATGCTTTGTTTCATATTGTTGACAAAATATGAACTCGTAACCCAGAAGATTGAGGTTTTCCTATTTAAATGTTTGATAAATATTTGAAATTAGCTTTGAACCCACACAGCCTGTGGAGCATACATCTCAGATACGGGAGAGAAGAAGGCACTCGTATATGCTCTGGAAACAAGCTATCTGACATACCCAAGAAACCTAAAAAATATGCAAGCAACAGGGAGAGAGGGGGCTTACAGATCAACCCAAGAGATACCCTCCTATCACATCGACCTTGTGCAAAATAAACTCGAGGCACAACGGCCAACGAGAGAAGACGCCAGCTGTTGTAACCTTGAGTGCCCCTAAACCATAGAGTATTCCAAAACTTAAAAAAGACAGCTAATGCAATATTTGAAGGAAGAAAGTACCAACGGGGTGCCAAAGTTGCACCCCCACCACGTCCACTAGGGAAGAAAAGAGCGCTGACATGGCAAAACACTAGTCCCTTCGCGTCATTTTTATTATAGTATGCAGTCCTGGAGGAAACCCTACTGGAGTAGTCATCCACAAGGTCGAATCCCCCTCCATTGTTCTACTCCCTGGACACATAATGTTGAAGATCTGGATGGATCTCTGCATGAAAGGGCACAACATGACCCCATCTAAAGCTGTAAGCACTCCAGGTCACAAGCTCCCCTTAACCTGGGACACCGAGGGCATAAAAAAGAAAACCAACCAAGCGGCAACGACATCACTGACGCAACATAAATACAAAACCCTATCCTGCGCGTTCTCCATCCGTCAACATTATCTCTTGATGGATATCTCTGATAACTCAATCTTAAGAGTTCAAATCCTTCTTTGTTTTTAAAGTGGTGATATTCCTCTTTAATAAATATAATACGATAAATACACAGGATAATGCATAAGATAGGCGATAAATATTCACAAGAGAAATATTACAAAAGAGTTAAAAGCATAAAATGAGAAGTTTCAAAATATATTATTGTAACATAACACTACTATCTAACTTCGGATTTATCAAATGCAGAGAGGATTTCTTGAGGTGCAAATCTCTTTTTTGAGTGCAGAACTTGAAGAAAGGTTTGTACCTCGAGATTTCATCCCTTCAACGCTTGATAGATCCAGAGTTAAAATGAATCTAGGTTAGTTTCAGTTTCTATGGCGCTTGATAGATCCGGAGTTAAGGTGGATTTAGGCTAAGGATCTAGGCTTGTTTCAATTTCTAATGAACAGATGATTGATTTTATCAACAATATGTAAAATCATCTAATTTTAATATAATCATTTTAAATACGCTAAATATGTCTCAGATTAATATGGGCATTTTAATTTCAAATTTGCTTAGTTACCTTAGTTTGTTGAGATGATAATTATTGTGAATCACTTTAATGATGAAATCAAAATTTTGAATGTAAAATAACACTGTAATAGTGTTAAATGATAAAAAATGTAAATAATAAGAATATAGTAAATTACAAATAGTCGTCATTGTGATTAATCTCAAAATATTTTCTTGTACTATTTTTATTGTCACCCTTGTTACTTTTGTCACCTTTTCATATCGATCATATGAAACAGGTTAAATCTAAACCATTTAAATCTTTAGTTCGAGATATTGTAGTAAACATCATACCTTGTTGTAACAACATTTTTGGTAAAAATCACATAAAATAAAACACTGTCGATGTGTTTCGAACCAACCAGTGTGGTTTATCTTCAATATTAATAGGTTGAATTACTATAACACAAAATAATATTAATAGGTTGAATTACTATAATACAAAATTCAATGTACATTGTCAATACTTTTTTATGCTTGCACTAAATCAATGCACGATATTCATCCAATCACTTTAAAATTAATGTACCATCATACATCTATTCAGTCAATTTAATGTCCTAAATTGTTAACATAAATTATTGATCGGGGTTAGCAAACTGATGAAGTGTGGTGCACAATATGTGCTTGGTTAACCTTGTTTCTTACTTCGTTGAGTATGTTTTTATGTTGTTTTGGGTTTTGTTTTTTATGTCTAAGAAAATTAATCTAAGAAATGAAAGTTATGCTTCTAGATGAAACCTTTAAATGTTAATGGACAAAATCTAATGAATTTTAATGTTGAAAACTAATTTCTAAAGAAGGAATAAAAGAAAATGTTTTGATAAAAGAAATGAAATTAAACTAGGAATTACTCTAAATGAAATGATTAAACTATGAAAATAAGGAAGAAAAGGAAATGTAATTGAACTGATATATGAAAAACAAAGCATTAATCTAAATACAATTGCATTCATATGACAAGATGAAAATGAAATCACTTCTTTTCTTATCCTTGAAAGCTCTTGATCAAAATCAAACTAATCCTATTCATGGACTGAAAGCAAAATAACAATGACAATCTAAAACAAATGGAAAAGACAACTATGATCTATTGTATGATCAAATACCCATGAACCATTCAATTTAGGAAACAATCTTCTTGAAGTGATTAAGTACTTGAATATACATTAAATGAAAGAAAACATGATCTAGGAAAGCATAAAGAAAACATGTAAAAACTTGCAATGACTGTGTAATCTAATGTTTTTAAGCAATCAATTTCGAAAGGGTTACCTTCTTGAAATGCTCAACATGAGATGACACAATAGATAAGAAATTTAATTAAAAAGTATGATAAAAGCATGAGAAAGGAAACTAAACCACTGTCTATTCTAAATGCCTCAAGCAATCAATTTTGGAAGAACTATATTCTTGAAATGCTCTACATAAGATTAAATAGTGAATGTAAAACTTAATCCCAAGAAAGCATTGTAAAAACATGTAAAGGAAAACTAAGATCACTGTATGCTCCAATGCTTTAAACATAATCCAATTTTGGAAAAGAGAAAATTCTTTTCTTGAGCTGCTTTGATTAGCATAAGATTACAAAGTAATTAAGAAAGTAATAAATCTTAATCTATGAAATCAAATAAATCTTAATCTATAAAAACAAATAAATCTCACACATTGTAGATGGCCAATCTAAAAGTATGAGGATGGAAAGTTGAGAAGCTCCAAATGCAAGCCGCCTTTTTTATTCAAAACATGAGCAATTCCCCAATTTTACACATAAAATGATAGGAAAAAACTTCCCCTATTTATACAAAAGATGAGAAGCTATCTCATTAATGAGAGTCCATGGATCTCTCCATATATCTCTAGCGTTACAATCAAAATAGGAAATGATAAGACACATATCTTCTTAGAGTTTCAATACAAATAGGAAATGAGACATATATCCTTATAATCCCATGATTTTCTCCACTCAAATTCGAATTTGGCCTTTGAGGGCCACATAAGGGTCTCTTAAAAGCTTCCTTTTGATCTACACATGTTAACACTCTCATCCCACTTGTTAGGTATAAGCATATGCACAATATTTTTTATTTTTTAACCATAAATTCATTTAAAAATGCTAAGAATTAATAAAGTTTGGAAAAACATAAATGTGACCCAATAATGATAATGGTAAAGTAAATGTAATGAAACGGAGGTGGAGTGAAGGTGACAATATGGAAATATAAGTGAAAATGTGATGGAAGTGAATGAGAATTTCAAGGCCCAACATACCCCCCAACTGAAGCTATTGCATGTCCTCATGCAATCTATTATATTTATTTTATTTTATTTTATCCTTGAACTTTGGCTTAACTTTGCTTGATATCATTTGATAACTTCGTACTTTTGCAAAGTCTTTTAGTTGAATTGCAACATGGTTGGTCCTTGTGTTACAACCATATTTTGTTGTTGCATTCATTTTTTATCTTTGAATTTTGAATAATGATAATTTGATTATTGTTGCAAAATATATCTTTATTGGATTGCATCATGAATGTATCTGCCCCTCCCCCCAAACTGATGGTATTGACAATTTTATGAGAAGAGAAATGTTTTTTCCAAAAATTATCATTCTAGTTTTTTAAGGAATTTTATGGTAAAAAGTTAGAAAATGACATACTGGATGAGCTACATGTGTGGTGGCTGGGAAATTTTGATCATAATCTTCTTCAAGTGGCTGGACAAGTCATGGAGAAAAGAGTCAGACGAATTTTTATTGCTCTCATTAAAACTTGTTGAATCTGTTGCAGAATAGTGCTGATTCTGCTGTTGCCATCTGATTCCACAATTGCTATTTGTTTCTGCAATGTCAGTTGATTTCACAACTACATGTCTTCTATATTTGCTCCAAAATGCTGAAAATGATAGTCTTCATGTCTTCAAAATTCATTTCCACAACACCTGCTATGTGAATAGATGTTCTGATGTCGAACATAGCAGGAAATTATTGACTTAGTGGCCATATCCACTAGTCAACACGAGAACTCTCACTATGGATGACAATAAGAGTCAAGATGCCTAATCACATCTTGCTAAGTATGAATAACTTTGTTGTTGTCAAGTACCTAAAAGATCCAACGAACAAGGGAAATTGATGTATTCCCATTGTTCGTCGGCATGAGGACTTTCCATTAAGGCATGCAAGCCTCAAGGTGTTTTTGCAAGAATTTTAGACTCAAAGGACTATGGACTTAATAATTTGCATTGAAGCAGGGTTTAGTTGCGAAATGAAAAAGATAGGAAAAAGAAAATGAAAATGGAAGATGACAATGGAAAATAATAATGACAATGAGCAATAAGTATGAAAGTAAGCTTCTTGCTTTTATTTGTGGAGTAGACGGAAAGTGTATGTGAATAAAGGAAAATGAACAACTGACTCTTACTGGGAAAAATAATTGTGGCTTGCTTTAAATTGCTTGGTTGGATTTATAATTCAAAAGGGAAGAAAAGTAATGGTTTTGATGAATATGGACATGGACTTATTCTTATGTTTCTCATGAAATTAGTCTTTTGAAGACCAATTGTCGTCACAATTTAATCTTCTTGTTGATCATTCAATCATCCTAAACCAGCAAAAACAAAAAAAACTTGACACAAAAAACGTAAGTGTGTTAAAAAAGAAATATCTAATTTCTTTCTGATTTTTACGCAAAATTGAATGTCAAATGAAACAGATTAAGGAAAATCAAAAGTGTTATATTCAGTTCAATTCATGATATCGATAACAATCCATTTTTAAGAAATAACCATGAAAAATAAATCAACTCCCTGTTGTCGGATGACTTCATGCATTGTGCTCAGTAAAACGATTGGCATCAAAAATATTTGTTGTGCCTTGCAAATTAAAATTTCATAGAAAAATACACAGCAACAATATTAATGCCAAATGTTTAGAAACCGTCTAAATAATTTTCCAATTGTTTTGCAAGCTATTTTTTTTTTTTTTTGTAAACTTGGTAGATCTCTATTCTTTCTATTTTCAAAAGAACTTCTCACAACCATTTATTGCTGCAGGTGGTTTTCCTGCCCGAAGGAAACCAGGTATCCACCTGTTAACTTTAAATCCTGTCCAAAATTTAAATAAGTTCATTGATATCCATCTAGCAGCATTGTATTGTTTGTCTATTCTATTGACTCTACTTGTCCAAATAAAAATAAGCATATTGATACTATTCATAGTCAAAACCATTTTGAAATCAACTAATTCACTATGCCATTCCTCATGAGAGGAAGTTACTGGTGTTGGTGCCTTTGCACTGGATCCCGGCATCTTGCTTTGCTGCTCAATTCTCCATTTCAGGTTTGTCAGTGTCTGTTCAATTCTACCCAGTGCTAGGCTGTTTCTGTACGACTGAATCTGGACGGCCGCTATCTCTCGTAATAGTTCTGCACGGACTGGGTCCTGTTCTTTGTTCTGCTTCTGTGCCTCACTTTCTACTCTCGCTGCATGCTCATGCTCTTGGTGTAGGGTCATGGCTCGAGCCACCACGTTCTTCATAATCCAGTATTGTTGTATGGTTTGTTTGAACAATGATTGTCTCGCTCGAGTGGTTCTTAGATCTGTTACCATGCTTTCCCATTCATCCATGGGGATATCTCGGTATTTGAGGTTGGCTCTTAAATCTCTCTCCTAGCTTGCAATCTGAGCTCTGATTTCCGGCAGATTTCTTTCCATGTAGGCATCGATGATTTTCTTCATTTGGTCCTCATCAGGTTTCTTGCCTCTTCTTTTTTGTTGTCTGCTTGTTCCCTCCTCCTTCTTTGTTCCTTTGTTTCCTTTTTTGGGGGCCATTTTGCTCCTTGTTTGGGTATTTCTTTCTTGTGGCTGGTGAGTTCGGTCTTGGTTAGAGTTCTTCCTCCAATGTATTGTATTACCTATCACAAAATCGATGCATTCATCAGCTTTGTGGTTTAGACAGAGTTCAATTCCCGAATTTCTCTTTTTCTTTCCTTTGCTTGGACCTTCTATCTTCTGGTTTCCAGCCAGGGTTTCTGTATCATCTGTCTTCTTTTTTCCAGGAAGATTGGGTTGTGTGACTGTTAAATTCTTTTTCAGGGTCAAGTTTCTCTTTCGTATTCTTCCCTTAAACCCCCCTTTACAGCTTTTACGGCCCTTACATTCCTTTCTCCTCGGCCCCGAGTTTCCCTCCTCAGATGGCTTCAAGGTAAATTTCTTTTCCCTCCTTCCCCGGGGTTTCTCTAGTGGATTTACAGGATTCCTAGTGTAAGACCTCTCTTTCCCCTTGGGGTGCCTGAATTTCAGCATTCCTCTAGTCCTTAGGCTTGTCCCTTCCCAGGTTTCTTCCTGAATAGCTACAGACACAATCCCCTCCATTACTATGAGCTTGGCCCGGATCGAGAGTCTTCGGGGTATACTGGAGGATGAATTTGCAGGATGCCTCTCTCCCTTTTTGCGTGTTAGCTCGTGCCTTCTTTTTCCTCTAGTCAGGAGTTGCCTCTGTTATGAAGTAATGGTGTCTATAGCTAAGGGAATTCTAGAGACTTTTCCTTTGAGATTATCTATCTTAAACCCGGGGCTAAGCTGAATATCAATCTTCCTGCTATAGAGACTCATTAAGCTTTCAGAATTTGTGGGTAAACAGGTTACATACCTGCTTGCCGCACAACTCCTTCTTCCTGCTGCTGTCTTCGTCTTCCTTCTGCATCCACCTCTCTTCTTTCCACCTTTCCTCGTCTTCGTCTGCATGCAAAGTGTTGTTTGCGAGGTTACTTTAGCTTTAGTCCCTTTCTTCCTCCGACCCTTGACTCTTACCGAAATCTGGCTATCTTGGTTACCAACACAAATCCCTTCAAACATGTCTCGGGATCTTGCCCTCTTTTCCTTTCTCCCGAGGTCCTTCATTAATTACCATCTTCTCCCATCTGCTCTTGCCATGTCACTTCTGACCTCATTCTACCACTTGGTGTCCTTCCTCTGCCCGCCTCTCTGACCTCGGTCTTTCCTTCTTCTCTGTTAGTTTGGTTCATACTCCTGGGTTGCGTACCTTCCTTGCCCTGCTCCGTCAGCTGCACGTTCGCCTGTCGTCTCACTTCATTCTCGTCATCTGTCCTATCCTCCAGTTGTCCTCTTCCTTCTTCCCGATATTTCTCTCGCGATCTCTATAAATTTCCTCTCCTATTCATTTTTCCTTCCTTATCCTTTTCTAGTAGTTGTCGTAGGTCTACCATTTCCTCCTTCTGGCTTAGCTCGACCTCGCTTTCATCCAGCTGTCTTCCCCCATATCTACATCCCCAGTTCGCCAGGCTATCTATGGGTTCATTACCCTTCCTTCTCACATGGGTGGGGAGGATGTATGCTACCTTTCGCAGTAATTCGCTTATTTCCTCCACTAACTAGGCCATTCTCCAGCTTCGGATCATTTTTTCCACTGGAGTGCCATTATGTAGTTGTTTCATGTGTCTATCATTAGTTTCGCATCTCCTTCTACCTGCAAATTTTGGTACTTCTCCCTTATGGCGATCTCTAATCCTCTTCTCAGCGCATGAAGCTCAGATTCATTATTGGTTGCGTTGTCGCAGTCCATTGCGTAAATTCTGAGTATTCTTCCTCTATCGTCTCTAAAGACTCGTCCTATCCCTGCCTCTCCTGGGTTACCCTTTTCTGCCCCATTGAAATTCAACTTGATGAAGCCGTGTTGGGGATTCTTATAATAGTTGCTCTCTTCCACCTCATTATTATGGTTTTTCCCTGCTGTAACTTTCATCATAATTGACTTTAGTTGCAGGTGCGCCATTATTCTTGCCTCTGTCTGGTCGACTTTCCAATCTTCCTCATACCATTTCTATGTGAGGATGGTTTCCCTTATATTCTAAGTGATTTGGTTCCATATCTCGCCTTTTGCTCTACCATCTTCCTTGAAAGTTAGGCGGTTTCTCTCTTTCCATATGTTCTAGAGAACGAATCCTAATGAGAGTTTCCAGGGTCTGTTCAAAATTGTATTTTGGTAAGGATTATTCCACCATTTTTCTATTATTATTTTGATACTATTTCTATCTCCGTCACTAATTTGAAAAAGATCTTGATGTTGTCTCCATAGGTTGTTGCTAACTTTGTAGTCGTTAGCTATGTGCTCCATGGTTTCTTCTTGTGCTTGGCAGAGCGCGTAATGCGAGGGGCCATGTGTTCCTTTTTTCCTTCGCTGGTCCCATGTGAGTGCCTGCCCATGGCTCATAATCCAAGTGAAAAATGCTATATTCAGCTAAGTTTTTGTTTTCCAGATGCTGTCCCATTTTTTTATCTCTGGGTTTCTGTTATATCCTTCTTTTAGGTAGTATCCTTCAGCTATTGTGAACATTCCTTTACTTCTCTTTCCCCATTTGATAGTGTTCGTCCCTTTTTTGGCCTCAATTTTATTTGATTCCATTTCTTTTTTCGTATATTTCCCATTGATTTGTTTCTGGCGCATCTGGCCAGTTTTCCTTTTTTTTCTATCTTCTCCAGTATCCATCCCTTTCCGGGCTCCAATAGTTTCTTACTGCACTTCTCTCAGTCTGTGTGGTGAACTATTGTATCTCTTGAAGTGGAGGTAGTTGGTTGAGTTTGTCTCCCTATTGCTATGCTTCTTCCCAGAAGTTTGTTTGTCCCCCTCTCGTATTTCCCAAAACTGTGTTCCCTTATCAAATCTCTGTTGGCTCTTGCTGATCCCTTTTTTTTTTTGGCTTGTCAACTTGCCTTCTAGAGTCCTGGGCATCTCATATTTTCTTTCCCATATCTTTTTATATAGGTCTCTTCCTTGTATCCATCACCACTAAAACTTTGCTCCCATTACCTAATTCAGGGTATATGGGTCTCTCATTCCTAATCCTCCTTCTGTTAGGGGTTTTCTTAGCCACTTCCATGGTAAAATTGCCCACTTTTTTATTTTGCTCGTCCCTTGCATAGAAATTTTTTAAACATATCTACCATTTTTTGACATGTTGTTTTGGGAGTAGCTTGGCTGGTCAGTTGACATATCGGCAGGGATTGAAGAACCGATTTGAGCAATATTATACGACTTGGGGTATTGAAGGCTTTGAAAGTCCAATTTTCCATTTTCTTTTGCAACTTCTTCATTAGGATTCCCCAATTAGCAATTATGTTTTGCTTATCATTTAGTTGTATGCCTAAGTACTTAGTTGGGAATTTATTGATTCTAAATCCCATGGTTCTTGCAAGGAACACTTGGGAGACATGCTGGGTATTAAAGAAGTAGATTTTTCGATTTTTCTTGGATTACCTCTGTTCGTGAGGCCCTTGTGAATTCTTTGAGAATTTCCATTATTTTTTTTGCTTCCTTAAGAGTTGCCTATCCGTATAACATAACATCGTCAACAAACTATTGATGAGTTAGGGGTAGGTCATTTCCCCATAGTATTAATCCCCTCAATTGTTCGTTGTTAACTTTTTATTTTATCAGCCTTCCTAGTCCATCCATTGCGAGTGTGAACAGGAATGGTGATAGTGGGTCGCCCTGTCTGATTCCTCTGGATAGATTGAAGGCTTCTGTTGAAGATCCATTTACGATAATTGACATTACTGGCATAGTGATCATTGACATTACCCAGTTAATCCATCTGTCGTCAAACCCGTAAGCCTTGAGTATACATTGCAGGTATCTCTAGCTTAATCTATCATAGGCTTTTGCGAGGTCAATTTTTATCATCATTCCTTTAGTTTTTGAATTCTTCAATGAATGAATTGCTTCTTGTGCTACTATAATACCATCTACTATTTGTTTACCTTTTACGAATCCCGTTTGTTTCGGTGAAGTCAGCTCTGATAGTATTTGTTTGAGGCGGTTTACCATGATTGTAGCTAGAATTTTATATATCACATTGCAAAGTGCTATCGGACAAAACCCTTGAGGCTCTTCTGTTTTTTCTACCTTTGGTATCAAGCCTAGGAAAGTAGCGTTTAAAGCCGGGTGCATTCTTTTAGTGCAGCGGGATTATTCTACTGCATCTACTATGTCCTAGCGTAAGAAGCTTCACGTGGCTTGAAAGAATTCCGAGGTAAATCCATCCAACCCCGGTGCTTTGTTCTTTTCCATTCCTTTTATTACCTCTTCCACCTTAGCTTCCTTTATGACTCTTAGGAGGGCAAAATTTTGATCTCTATTTACAATTTTGGGGATGTTTTGACTGATTTTTTCAATGTCTGCCTCCCTGTTGATGTTGGGTTCTGCCAAGATTTCTTTGAAGTGTTGCACTAAGAGATTCTCCAGTTCTGCTTTCTGGGTTAACCTGCTGCCTTGCTTATCCTTTAGGGAGAATATTCTATTTTGTTGTCGGTGTTGTATCATTGCCTTATGAAAGAATTTCGTATTTCTCTCTCCTTCCTTTAACTATTGGATTCTGGATTTTTGTTTCCATAAGATTTCCTCTTGTTTTCTTCTTTCCTCTATTTTGTTTAGCACCAGTACTTCTTCTTCAGCTAATTCTCAACTTCTTCCTTCATCTATGATTTTTTGTTGTATTTTCTCCATTGAAACCTGCAGTTATTCCTTAACCTTACGAATATTTCCAAATTCTTCTCTATTCTACTGTTTAATCTTGCCTTTTAGATATTTTAATCTTAGTTGGAGAGTGTGCATTTTGTTTCTTCCTTCCCTCTGATTCTCATTTTCCTTCCATCAGGTCTTCATTTTTCTATAAATTTAGGGTCTCTAAGCCAAAATGCCTCAAATCTAAAGGGTCGATTCTGGTTCTGTTGGTTCATCACAATCTCTAGTTTAATGGGCCAGTGGTCTGACCCTAAACACGGAAGCATTGTAGCTTCGTAGAGGATATACTTTCCTAAGAGGTCTTTTGTTGCAAGAAATCTGTCTAGCCTGGAAGCTATTTGATTGCTCCCTCCTCGTCGGTTATCCCAAGTGTATTTCCCATTTATAGTTGGAATGTCAATCATTTTCAGTTCCGCCTGTAGGTCCCTGAATTTATCCATTTCTGGTTCTTCTCTTTGCAATCCACCTTTCTTTTCATCTTTTGATGTTGTCATGTTGAAGTCCCCTGCTATCAACCACAATTTTTCTTTATGCAGGTTACCTAAATGTTGGAGTTGATGGAGGAATCTTTCTTTTTCCGTTGGAATATGTGGTCCATATACTGCCGATACTAGAAACCAGCCATTGTTTCTTATTAATCAGAACTTCCCCTTGAGGATCCTTTTCATTCCTATCCAATATTCAGTTGTGATTTTTGTTGGGTTCCATAAGATTGCAATACCTCCCACACTTCCACTTGCATCTATGGTCATGCATTCATATTTTGGTTTGATTTTGTTGAGGATCTCCTCCATTTTCTCTCCTGGGATTTTTGTTTCCTATAGCATCATTATTTGGGGTTTTTCTCTCCTTAGTCTTTCCGCTAAGTGTCTCTATTTGCCTTTACTGTTCATGCCCCTTATATTCCAGGATGTGACTATCATGAGGTGGTTGGGCTGGTTTGGTGAAATACCACCGATAGCGGGACTACTCATCCAATATTCACTAACATTTCGCCCATGAGTTGGATTGATTCCTGTATATTCCTTCTACCTCTTTTTTTCCCTCCTTTTGTTTTGCTTTGGATGTCTTGAGAATTGTCCTGTTGGAGGCCTAATTGTTCTACCATTCCCAACTTTCCTTTGCCCTGTTTTTCTTTGTATCGTTGGAAGGTCTCTCGATATAGTTTTTTTTGTGCTTCTGGGATGAATCTTTCGTCCAAGTGTCTCCATTCCTCTAAGAGTTTCCGTAATACTTCTTCTTCAGAACTTAATTCTTATCCTTTGTTTGTATCGATTTCCATTACTGCATTTTCCACTTTCTCCTCTGTTTCCTTGTCATCCTTGCCTGATGGTTCGCCTTGAGCTTTTCGCTTGATGTGTAGTGTACCTTGGCTTGTGTTATGTTCCTTTTCTTTTTCTCCCTAGTAATCCATTGATTGAGTCTCACTATCTTCCTCTTCTTCTTGAAGGATTTCAAAGCTATTTTTATAACTTGTTTTGTTTTGTTGTTCTTTCATTATTTCTTTGGGGTTTTCGTTTGTGTTTATTCTTTTATTTTTTACCTCATGAAACCCTTCCTTGTCTTCTTGATTTTTCCTCTGTGTTTTGTTTCTTTTCTCCTCTTCTTCGATGTTGAACAGGAATTCCTTGACCAAGTGACCATACTCATGGCATCTTCTACATTTGAACGGAATGTGCTCATAATCCAGGGTTTGTTGCCATACTTCCTCATGATATTCTAACTCGACTGTGTCTGGGATTGGGTCAGCTATGTTCATGTAGACACAAATTCTTGCGTATGAGGTGTATCTTCCTTTTTTTGTAGTTTCCGCTATTTTAACGAATCTTCCTATAGTGTTTCCTATTCCTTATAGGATTTCTGAATCCCAGAAGTCCATTGGGAGTCCAAATAGTCTTACCCATACTGGTGTTGCTAAGAATTTTTCCCTATCCAGGTTATAGCATTCTTCCCAATATCTCATAAACAATCCCGTATTATAATGGAAATATGGACCATTTTCAAACACTTTTTCTTTATCTTGCAGGTTCGAGAAAATTACCGTAAAAAATCCTCGTGCTCCTAGCTTCGGTTCAATATGGCCTCGGGGTTGCCACTTCTGTTGGATCCATCTGGTGAGGTCCTTTTCTGCTGGCCATACTCCGATGAATTTGCATATGAGTGCATGGTCTTTCATGTAGCTTTGGTAGTGCTCTAGTTTATTCATTGGGATGATAAACCTCGATTTCTCCGCAGCGCATGGTAAACACCTTCCTCTGCTGCCGGCCTGCCATCGTGCTCCCAAGACAGGTCTCGGTTTTCTTGTTTCTTCTGCCTGACTACAGTTGTTCTGTCCTTCCCCTGTCGCTGCATCTCGATAGGAGGGGATCTCTCTCCTCCTCCCTTCCTATGTCATTGTTGTTAGTTCTCGGTACCAGTGTCTGTTGCCGACTATATCACTTGCTACTTTTTCTATGCCGCCTAGCTCATGGCCACGTGACCCGTTCTACAAGATATTATTGAATAGTCATCTGTGCTGCAAAAATAACATGTTGAACAACAAATTTAACTTTCTTTAACTTGTCTCCACTTGCACCTTTTAGTAAAATCTCATAACTATGTGGCACCATAACTATCTAATCTAAATGAGAGCTGATCAAAAGGCATCTGAGGCAGCATGGATCAAATGCCATGCAGAAATGTAGAGATCATATGTGCATCTGCTAGCTAGAAATCTGGTTAGATAATTTATCCTGCAATAACCTTCCAAGGGATACATCAAAGCTTCCATAGTACTTGATACGAGAGATCTGGTTCCTCTTACATACCGTCCCCTTCAAAATACAACATCGAGATAATGAAACCAAGATACTTGGATGATCAAAATAGGAAGGTGTTATTGCTGCTTTAGAGAATCCCTATTCTTTCTTGTGTTCAAATGTGTATTGAGGTTGTAATGAAATAGAATCGGCTTTCTTATCAGTTATTCCTTCATTATTTAATTGCATGAGGTATCAAATAGTAAATAGCACTGAACTGTTATTTGATCTCTTGAAATCTCTTCTCATTCTCTCTTACGGTGGCTCCTTCAACGAAGGAAATTAACAAGGCCAACACACAATGGATGACTTGGCACAAGCAATTGGGGCACCCAAACTCAAAGCATTTTCTCTAGTTGTCTCAAGCTGGAATTCAACCAGGGAAATCGGATCTGGGCGGATATTTCTCCTGAAGATAAAAGAAATTGGATCATGGCCACAACTGTGCATTAAATCTGAAAATCTGTTTTACTTACGCAATTTGGAAACTAAGGCTCCGAAGAACCATAAAATTCGCTCAAATGGTTATGAAATTTGGAAAATCATTTTTGAGTTACCTAATTCACCGTGTTCCTGAAAAAACCCATGCCTTGGATTTTTCTAATTCACCTAGGTTTGCTCAGAAAATGCATTTTAAAAACGTGTGTCTAAACTGGTGTGATTTCTTACAATGGTGATCCGACAATAAAATTCATTTCTGGCAGATGTTGTGCGGGATGTGTAGGTCGAGACACCCCGAGCTGTGGAGGTTAAGATACCGCACCCATCATATGTTGTGGAGCTGGACCATGTGTGTAGGCTATGCTGAGGATAGAGGCCTTGTAGCCATTCTAAAGACCGATATCTCTATAGAGATCAAAGTTTTTCAAAGGCCATGGGCCATTGCGTTGATGTTTTATTAAATTTTTATTTTTATTTTTACATATATATAAATATATAATATATATATAAAAATTATATATATTATATATTACTATTATATATATATAATATTATATATATATATATATATATTTTTCCTGATCCTCCAGATCACACAAAGCGCAGGAGGAGAGCATACTTAAGAAATTATTAATTTTTTTTAGATGTAAGAAATAAGGTCTCCTAATTACACTTCCCTGGAAACGACGCCTAAATGTTCAGTCAATTTAATGTCTTAAATTGCTAACATAAATTATTGACCGGGGTTAGCAAACTGATGAAGTGTGGTGCACAATATGTGCTTAGTTAACCTTGTTTCTTACTTTGTTGAGGATGTTTTTATGTTGTTTTGGGGTTTTGTTTCTTATGCCTAAGGAAATTAATCTAAGAAATGAAAGTTATGCTTCTAGATGAAATCTTTAAATGTTAATGGACAAAATCTAATGAATTTTAATGTTGAAAACTAATTTCTAAAGAAGTAATAAAAGGAAATGTTTTGATGAAAGAAACTAAACTAGGAATTACTCTAAATGAAATGATTAAACTATGAAAAAATGGAAGAAAATGAAATGTAATTGAACTAATCAATGAAAAATAGAGCATTAATCTAAATAGAATTGCATTCATATGACAAGATGAAAATGAAATCACTTCCATTCTTATCCTTGAAAGCTCTTGATCAAAATCAAACTAATCCTATTCATGGACTGAAAGAAAAATAACAATGACAATCTAAAACAAATGGAAAAGAAAACTATGATCTATTGTATGATCAAATACCCAAGAACCATTCAATTTAGGAAGCAATTTTCTTGAAGTGATTAAGTACTTGATTATACATTAAATGAAAGAAAACATGATATAGGAAAGCATAAAGAAAGCATGTAAAAACTTGCAATGACTATGCAATCTAATGTTTTTAAGCAATCAATTTCGGACATGTTACCTTCTTGAAATGATGAACATGAGATGACACAATGGTTAAGAAATTTAATCTAAAAAGCATGTTAAAAGCATGAGAAAGGAAACTAAATCACTATCTGTTCTAAATGCCTCAAGCAATCAATTTTGGAAGAACTACCATCTTGAAATTCTCTACATAAGATTAAATAGTGAATGTAAAACTTAATCCTAAGAAAGCATTGTAAAAACATGTAAAGGAAAACTAAGATCACTGTATGCTCCAGTGTTTCAAACACAATCCAATTTTGGAAAAGAGAAAATTATTTTCTTGAGCTACTTTGATTAGCATAAGATGACACAGTAATTAAGAAAGCAACAAATCTTAATCTATGAAAGCAAATAAATCTTAATCTATGAAAACAAATAAATCTACACATTGTAGATGGCCAATCCAAAAGTATGAGGATGGAAAGCTGAGAAGCTCCAAATGCATGCCTTCTTCTTTATTCAAAACATGAGCAATTTTCCAACTTTACACATAAAATGATAGGAGAAAACTTCCCCTATTTACACAAAAAGATGAGAAGCTATCTCATTAATGAGAGTCCATGAATCTCTCCCTATATCTCTAACATTACAATCAAAATAGGAAATGATAAGACACATATCTTCTTAGGGTTTCAATAGAAATAGGAAATGAGACACATATCTTTATGATCTCATGATCTTCTCCACTCAAATTCGAATTTGGCTTCAGGAGGCCACATAAGGTTCTTTTAGAAGTTTCATTTTGACCTACACATGTCAACAATCTCATCCCACTTGTTAGGTATAAGGATATGCACATTATTTTCTAAATTTTAACCATAAATTCATTTAAAAATGCTAAGAATTAATAAAGTTTGGAAAAACATAAATGTGACCCAATAATAATAATGGTAAGGTAAATGTAATGAAATGGAGGTGGAGTGAAGGTGACAATATGGAAATATAAGTGAAAATGTAATGGAAGTGAATAACAATTTCAAGGTCCAACATGTTGAAAACACTGAGAGGGGGGGGGGGGGG
>APFE030184348.1:78715-122401 GCA_000404065.3 Pinus taeda
TTCTTAATTCTCATCATATTGAGAGCCATGCCATGGGTGTTGCCATCAAGTACAACATCTGTAACATATAACCATACCAGAAACATAATGCCAACACAACATACCCCTCAACTGAAGTTATTTTGTGTCATAATGCAATCTATTATATTAATTCTTTTTTATCCTTAAGCTTTGGTTTAACTTTGCATGATATCATTTGATAACTTCATACTATTGTAAAGTCTTTTAGTTGAATTGCAACATGGTTGGTTCTTGTGTTACAACCATATTTTGTTTTTGCATTGATTTTTTATCTTTGAATTTTGCATAGTGATAATTTGATTATTGTTGCAAAGTATGTCTTTATTGGATTGCATCATGAATGTATCCCCCCCAACTGATGGTATTGG
This sequence comes from Pinus taeda, assembly GCA_000404065.3. Lineage (NCBI taxonomy): Eukaryota > Viridiplantae > Streptophyta > Pinopsida > Pinales > Pinaceae > Pinus > Pinus taeda. The sequence continues at coordinate 79,105 of APFE030184348.1, forward strand.
CAATTTTATGAGAAGAGAAATGTTTTTTTCTAAAAATTATCATTCTAGTTTTTCAAGGAATTTTATGCTAAAAAGTTACAAAATGACATACCTTAACTTACCTTTTGGAAATGGATGAGCTGCATGTGTGGTGGCTGCAAAATTCTGATCATAATCTTCTTTAAGTAGCTAGACAAGTCATGGAGAAAAGAGTCAAGATGACTTTTTATTGCTTTTATTAAAACTTGTTGAATCTACTGCGGAATGGTGTTGATCCTGCTGCTGCCATCTGATTCCATAGCTGTTATTTGTTTTTATAGCTATTATTGGATTCTGCAATTGTCAGCTGATTCCGCAGTTGTTATTGGATTATGCAGCTGTCAACTGATTCTACAGCTACATGTCTTCTACATTTGCTCCAAAATGCTGAAAATGATAGTCTTCATGTCTTCAAAACTCATTGGCACAATTGCTGCTATGTGAATAGATGTTCTAATGTCGAACATAGCAAGAAATTGTTTACTTAGTGGTCATTAATGAATGCCACTAGTCAACACGAGAATTCTCACCATTGATGACAATGAGAGTCAAGATGCCCAAACACATCTTGCTAAGTACGAATAATTTTGTTGTTGTCGAATACCTAAAAGATCCGATGAACAAGGGACATTGATGTATTCCCATTGTTTGTCGGCATGAGGACTTGCCATTAAGGCATGCAAGGATTTTAGACTCAAAGGACTATGGACTCAATAATTTGCATTGAAGCATGGTTTAATTGTGAAATGAAAAGAATAGGAAAAGGAAAATGAAAATGAAAGATGACAATGGAAAATAATAATGAAAATGGGCAATAAGCATGAAAGTAAGCTTCTTGCTTTTAGTTGTGAAGTAGATGGAAAGTGTATGTGAATGAAGGAAAATGAACAACTGCCTCTTATTGGGAAAAATAATTGTGGCTTGCTTTAAATCGCTTGGTTGGATTTATAATTCAAAAGGGAGGAAGAGTAATGGTTTTGATGAATATGGACATGGACTTGTTCTTATGTTTCTCATGAGATTGGTCTTTTGAAGACCAATTGTCATCACAATTTAAACTCCTTGTTGATCATTCAATCATCCTAAACTTGCAAACAAAAACAAAAAAACTTGACACAAAGAACATAAGTGTGTTAAAAAAGAAATAGTTAATTTCTTTCTGATTCTTACGCAAAAATTGAATGTCAAATGAAACAGATTAAGAAAAATAAAAAATGTTATATTTGGTCCAATTCATGATATCGATAACAATCCATTTTTAAAAAATAACCATGAAAAATAAATCAACTCCTTGTTGTCAAATGACTTCATGCACTGTGCTCAGTAAAACGATTGGCATCACAAATATTTGTTGTGCCCTGCAAGTTAAAATTTCATAGGAAAATACACAGAAACAATATTAATGTCAAATGTTCAGAAATCGTCTAAATAATTTTCCAATTGTTTTGCAAGCAATTATTGAATGGTCATCTATGCTGCAAAAATAACATGTTGAACAACAAATTTAACTTTCTTTAACTTGTCTCCACTTGCACCTTTTAGCAAAATCTCGTAACTATGTGGCACCATAACTATTTGATCTGAATGAGAGCTGATCAAAAGGCATTTGAGGCAACATGGATGAAATTCCGTGCAAAAATGTAGAGATCATATGTGCATCTGCTGGCTGCAAATCTGGTTAGATAATTTATCCCGCAAGAACCTTCAAAAGGATACATAAAAGCTTCCATAGTCCTTGATACGAGAGATTTGGTTCCTCTCACATACCGTCCCCTTGAAAATACAACGTCGAGATAATGAAACCAAGATACTTGGATGATCAAAAAAGGAAGGCATTATTGCTGCTTTAGAGAATCCCTATTCTTTCTTGTGTTCAAATGTGTATTGAGTCTGTAATGAAATAGAATCAACCTTCTTATCAGTTATTCCTTCATTCTTTAACTGCATGATTTATCAAATAGTGAATATCACTGAACTGTTATTCTCTCTCTTGAAATCCCTTCTCATTCTCTCTTATGGTGGATCCTTCAACAGAGGAAATTAACAAGGCCAATGCACAGTGTATGACTTGGCACAAGTGATTGGGGCACCCAAACTCAAAGCGTTTTCTCCAACTGTCTCAAGCTAGAATTTAGCCAACGAAATCGGATATGGGCGGATATTTCTCGTGAAGATTAGAGAAATCAGATCAGGGCTGCAACTGTGCATTAAATCGAAAAATCTGTTTTACTCACGCAATCTTAAAACTAAGGCTCCGAAAAACCATAAAATTCGTTCAAACAGTTGTGAAATTCGGAAAACCATTTCTAGGTTACCTAATTCACCCTGTTCCAAAAAAAACTCATGTCTTGGATTTTTCTAATTCGCTTAGGTTTGCTTAGAAAATGTGTTTTAAAAACATGTGTCTAAACTGGTGCGATTTCTAGCAATGGTGATCCAGCATTAAAATTCATTTCTAGCAAAGGTGATCCAGTATGATGTGTCGGATGTGTAGGTTGAGACACCCAAGCCGTGGAGGTTAAGATACCGCACCTATCATATGCTGTGGAGCTGGAGCATGTGTGCAGGCTATGCTGAGGATAGAGGCCTTGTAGGCATTCTGATTACTGATATCTCTGTAGAGATCAAAGTTTTTCAAAGGCCTTGGGCCGTTACGTTGGTTGTTTTATTAAGTTAAAAAATAAAAAATAAAAATAAAAATAAAAATAAAAAAAATAAAAAATTATGATCCTCCATATCACCAAAACGCAGGAGGCAGAGCTATAGCTGAGAATTACATATATATATATATATATATATATATATATAATATTATATAATATCATATATATATTATATATATTTTATGTAAGAAATACGGTCTCCTAATTACACTTCCCCAACAACGGTGCCAAAATGTTCAGTCAATTTAATGTCTTAAATTGCTAACATAAATTATCGACCGGGGTTAGCAAACTGATGAAGTGTGGTGCACAATATGTGCTTAGTTAAGCTTGTTTCTTACTTCGTTGAGTATGTTTTTATGTTGTTTTGGGGTTTTGTTTCTTATGCCTAAGGAAATTAATCTAAGAAATGAAATTTATGCTTCTAGATGAAATATTTAAATGTTAATGGACAAAATCTAATGAATTTTAATGTTGAAAACTAATTTCTAAAGAAGGAATAAAAGGAAATGTTTTGATGAAAGAAACTAAACTAGGAATTACTCTAAATGAAATGATTAAATTATGAAAAAGAAAGAAGAAAAGGAAATGTACTTGAACTAATCTATGAAAAACAGAGCATTAATTTAAATACAATTGCATTCATATGAAAAGATGAAAATGAAAGATGACAATGGAAAATAATAATGAAAATGGGCAATAAGCATGAAAGTAAGCTTCTTGCTTTTAGTTGTGAAGTAGATGGAAAGTGTATGTGAATGAAGGAAAATGAACAACTGCCTCTTATTGGGAAAAATAATTGTGGCTTGCTTTAAATTGCTTGGTTGGATTTATAATTCAAAATGGAGGAAGAGTAATGGTTTTGATGAATATGGACATGGACTTGTTCTTATGTTTCTCATGAGATTGGTCTTTTGAAGACCAATTGTCATCACAATTTAAACTCCTTGTTGATCATTCAATCATCCTAAACTTGCAAACAAAAACAAAAAAAACTTGACACAAAGAACATAAGTGTGTTAAAAAAGAAATAGTTAATTTCTTTCTGATTCTTACGCAAAAATTGAATGTCAAATGAAACAGATTAAGAAAAATAAAAAATGTTATATTTGGTCCAATTCATGATATCGATAACAATCCATTTTTAAAAAATAACCATGAAAAATAAATCAACTCCTTGTTGTCAAATGACTTCATGCACTGTGCTCAGTAAAAAGATTGGCATCACAAATATTTGTTGTGCCCTGCAAGTTAAAATTTCATAGGAAAATACACAGAAACAATATTAATGTCAAATTTTCAGAAATCGTCTAAATAATTTTCCAATTTTTTTGCAAGCAATTATTGAATGGTCATCTATGCTGCAAAAATAACATGTTGAACAACAAATTTAACTTTCTTTAACTTGTCTCCACTTGCACCTTTTAGCAAAATCTCGTAACTATGTGGCACCATAACTATTTGATCTGAATGAGAGCTGATCAAAAGGCATCTGAGGCAACATGGATGAAATTCCATGCAAAAATGTAGAGATCATATGTGCATCTGCTGGCTGGAAATCTGGTTAGATAATTTATCCCGCAAGAACCTTCAAAGGGATACATAAAAGCTTCCATAGTCCTTGATACGAGAGATTTGGTTCCTCTCACATACCGTCCCCTTGAAAATACAACGTCGAGATAATGAAACCAAGATACTTGGATGATCAAAAAAGGAAAGCATTATTGCTGCTTTAGAGAATCCCTATTCTTTCTTGTGTTCAAATGTGTATTGAGTCTGTAATGAAATAGAATCAACCTTCTTATCAGTTATTCCTTCATTCTTTAACTGCATGATTTATCAAATAGTGAATATCACTGAACTGTTATTCTCTCTCTTGAAATCCCTTCTCATTCTCTCTTATGGTGGATCCTTCAACAGAGGAAATTAACAAGTCCAATGCACAGTGTATGACTTGGCACAAGTGATTGGGGCACCCAAACTCAAAGCGTTTTCTCCAACTGTCTCAAGCTAGAATTTAGCCAACGAAATCGGATATGGGCGGATATTTCTCGTGAAGATTAGAGAAATCAGATCAGGGCCGCAACTGTGCATTAAATAGAAAAATCTGTTTTACTCACGCAATCTTAAAACTAAGGCTCCGAAAAACCATAAAATTCGTTCAAACAGTTGTGAAATTCGGAAAACCATTTCTAGGTTACCTAATTCACCCTGTTCCAAAAAAAACTCATGTCTTGGATTTTTCTAATTCGCTTAGGTTTGCTTAGAAAATGTGTTTTAAAAACATGTGTCTAAACTGGTGCGATTTCTAGCAATGGTGATCCAGCATTAAAATTCATTTCTAGCAAAGGTGATCCAGTATGATGTGTCGGATGTGTAGGTTGAGACACCCCGAGCCGTGGAGGTTAAGATACTGCACCTATCATATGCTGTGGAGCTGGAGCATGTGTGCAGGCTATGCTGAGGATAGAGGCCTTGTAGGCATTCTGATTACTGATATCTCTGTAGAGATCAAAGTTTTTCAAAGGCCTTGGGCCGTTACGTTGGTTGTTTTATTAAGTAAAAAAAAAAAATAAAAATAAAAATAAAAATAAAAATAAAAATTGATTGATCCTCCATATCACAGCAAAACGCGAGGAGGAGAGCATACTTGAGAAAATTACAATTATAGTATTATATATTATATATATATATATATATATATACTATATATATATATAGTATATATATATTTATGTAAGAAATACGGTCTCCTAATTACACTTCCCCGACAATGGTGCCAAAATGTTCAGTCAATTTAATGTCTTAAATTGCTAACATAAATTATCGACCGGGGTTAGCAAACTGATGAAGTGTGGTGCACAATATGTGCTTAGTTAAGCTTGTTTCTTACTTCGTTGAGTATGTTTTTATGTTGTTTTGGGGTTTTGTTTCTTATGCCTAAGGAAATTAATCTAAGAAATGAAATTTATGCTTCTAGATGAAATATTTAAATGTTAATGGACAAAATCTAATGAATTTTAATGTTGAAAACTAATTTCTAAAGAAGGAATAAAAGGAAATGTTTTGATGAAAGAAACTAAACTAGGAATTACTCTAAATGAAATGATTAAATTATGAAAAAGAAAGAAGAAAAGGAAATGTACTTGAACTAATCTATGAAAAACAGAGCATTAATTTAAATACAATTGCATTCATATGAAAAGATGAAAATGAAAGATGACAATGGAAAATAATAATGAAAATGGGCAATAAGCATGAAAGTAAGCTTCTTGCTTTTAGTTGTGAAGTAGATGGAAAGTGTATGTGAATGAAGGAAAATGAACAACTGCCTCTTATTGGGAAAAATAATTGTGGCTTGCTTTAAATTGCTTGGTTGGATTTATAATTCAAAATGGAGGAAGAGTAATGGTTTTGATGAATATGGACATGGACTTGTTCTTATGTTTCTCATGAGATTGGTCTTTTGAAGACCAATTGTCATCACAATTTAAACTCCTTGTTGATCATTCAATCATCCTAAACTTGCAAACAAAAACAAAAAAAACTTGACACAAAGAACATAAGTGTGTTAAAAAAGAAATAGTTAATTTCTTTCTGATTCTTACGCAAAAATTGAATGTCAAATGAAACAGATTAAGAAAAATAAAAAATGTTATATTTGGTCCAATTCATGATATCGATAACAATCCATTTTTAAAAAATAACCATGAAAAATAAATCAACTCCTTGTTGTCAAATGACTTCATGCACTGTGCTCAGTAAAAAGATTGGCATCACAAATATTTGTTGTGCCCTGCAAGTTAAAATTTCATAGGAAAATACACAGAAACAATATTAATGTCAAATTTTCAGAAATCGTCTAAATAATTTTCCAATTTTTTTGCAAGCAATTATTGAATGGTCATCTATGCTGCAAAAATAACATGTTGAACAACAAATTTAACTTTCTTTAACTTGTCTCCACTTGCACCTTTTAGCAAAATCTCGTAACTATGTGGCACCATAACTATTTGATCTGAATGAGAGCTGATCAAAAGGCATCTGAGGCAACATGGATGAAATTCCATGCAAAAATGTAGAGATCATATGTGCATCTGCTGGCTGGAAATCTGGTTAGATAATTTATCCCGCAAGAACCTTCAAAGGGATACATAAAAGCTTCCATAGTCCTTGATACGAGAGATTTGGTTCCTCTCACATACCGTCCCCTTGAAAATACAACGTCGAGATAATGAAACCAAGATACTTGGATGATCAAAAAAGGAAAGCATTATTGCTGCTTTAGAGAATCCCTATTCTTTCTTGTGTTCAAATGTGTATTGAGTCTGTAATGAAATAGAATCAACCTTCTTATCAGTTATTCCTTCATTCTTTAACTGCATGATTTATCAAATAGTGAATATCACTGAACTGTTATTCTCTCTCTTGAAATCCCTTCTCATTCTCTCTTATGGTGGATCCTTCAACAGAGGAAATTAACAAGTCCAATGCACAGTGTATGACTTGGCACAAGTGATTGGGGCACCCAAACTCAAAGCGTTTTCTCCAACTGTCTCAAGCTAGAATTTAGCCAACGAAATCGGATATGGGCGGATATTTCTCGTGAAGATTAGAGAAATCAGATCAGGGCCGCAACTGTGCATTAAATAGAAAAATCTGTTTTACTCACGCAATCTTAAAACTAAGGCTCCGAAAAACCATAAAATTCGTTCAAACAGTTGTGAAATTCGGAAAACCATTTCTAGGTTACCTAATTCACCCTGTTCCAAAAAAAACTCATGTCTTGGATTTTTCTAATTCGCTTAGGTTTGCTTAGAAAATGTGTTTTAAAAACATGTGTCTAAACTGGTGCGATTTCTAGCAATGGTGATCCAGCATTAAAATTCATTTCTAGCAAAGGTGATCCAGTATGATGTGTCGGATGTGTAGGTTGAGACACCCCGAGCCGTGGAGGTTAAGATACTGCACCTATCATATGCTGTGGAGCTGGAGCATGTGTGCAGGCTATGCTGAGGATAGAGGCCTTGTAGGCATTCTGATTACTGATATCTCTGTAGAGATCAAAGTTTTTCAAAGGCCTTGGGCCGTTACGTTGGTTGTTTTATTAAGTAAAAAAAAATAAATAAATAAATAAATAAAAAAAAAGAAATAAAAAATAAAAATTATGATCCTCCAATCACACAAACGCAGGAGGAAGCATACTGAAAATTATATATATTATATTATATATATAATATATATAATAAAATAATATATTTAGTAAGAAATACGGTCTCCTAATTACACTTCCCCAACAACGGTGCCAAAATGTTCAGTCAATTTAATGTCTTAAATTGCTAACATAAATTATCGACCGGGGTTAGCAAACTGATGAAGTGTGGTGCACAATATGTGCTTAGTTAAGCTTGTTTCTTACTTCGTTGAGTATGTTTTTATGTTGTTTTGGGGTTTTGTTTCTTATGCCTAAGGAAATTAATCTAAGAAATGAAATTTATGCTTCTAGATGAAATATTTAAATGTTAATGGACAAAATCTAATGAATTTTAATGTTGAAAACTAATTTCTAAAGAAGGAATAAAAGGAAATGTTTTGATGAAAGAAACTAAACTAGGAATTACTCTAAATGAAATGATTAAATTATGAAAAAGAAAGAAGAAAAGGAAATGTACTTGAACTAATCTATGAAAAACAGAGCATTAATTTAAATACAATTGCATTCATATGAAAAGATGAAAATGAAATTACTTCCTTTCTTATCCTTGAAAGCTCTTGATCAAAATCAAACTAATCCTATTCATGGATTGAAAGAAAAATAACAATGACAATCTAAAACAAAATGGAAAAGACAACTATGATCTATTGTATGATCAAATACCCATGAACCATTCAATTTAAGAAGCAATCTTCTTGAAGTGATTAAGTACTTTATTATACATTAAATGAACAAAACATGATCTAGGAAAACATAAAGAAATCATGTAAAAGAGAACATGTAAAAACTTGCAATGACTATGTAATCTAATGTTTTTAAGCAATCCTTTTCAGAAGGGTTACCTTCTTGAAATGTTGAACATGAAATGACACAATAGATAAGAATTTTAATCTAAAAAGCATGATAAAATCATGAGAAAGGAAACTAAATCATTGTCTGCTCTAAATGCCTCAAGCAATCGATTTTGGAAGAACTACCTTCTTGAAAAGCTCTACATAAGATTAAACAGTGAATGTAAAACTTAATCCTAAGAAAGCATTGTAAAAACATGTAAAGGAAAACTAAGATCGTTGTATGCTCCAATGCTTCAAACACAATCCAATTTTGGAAAAGGGAAAATTCTTTTCTTGAGATGTTTTGATTAGCATAAGATTACAAAGTAATTTAGAAAGCAATAAATCTTAATCTATGAAAGAAAATAATCTTAATCTATGAAAACAAATAAATTTCACACGTTGTAGATACCCAATCCAAAATTATGAGGATGGAAAGTTGAGAAGCTCCAAATGCAAGCCTTCTTGTTTATTCAAAACATGAGAAATTCCCCAACTTTACACATAAAATGATAGGAGAAAACTTCCCCTATTTAAAGAAAAAGATGAGAAGCTATCTCGTTAATGAGAGTCCATGAATCTCTCCCTATATCTCTAGAGTTACAATCAAAATAGGAAATGATAAGACACATATCTTCTTAGAAGTTCAATACAAATAGGAAATGAGACACATATCCTTATGATCCTATGATCTTCTCCACTCAAATTCTAATTTGGCCTTAGGAGGCCACATAAGGGTCTTTTAGAAGCTTCCTTTTGACATACACATGTCAACAATCTCATCCCACTTGTTAGGTATAAGCATATGCACATTATTTTCTAATTTTTAACCATAAATTCACTTAAAAATGCTAAGAATTAATAAAGTTTGGAAAAACATAAATGTGACCCAATAATGATAATGGTAAGGTAAATGTAATGAAATGGAGGTGGAGTGAAGGTGACAATATGGAAATATAAATGAAAATGTAATGGAAGTGAATGACAATTTAAAGGCCCAAGATACCCCCCAACTGAAACTATTGCATGTCTTCGTGCAATCTATTATATTAATTCTTTTTTATCCTTGAGCTTTGGCTTAACTTTGCATGATATCATTTGATAACTTCATACTTCTGCAAAGTCTTTTAGTTGAATTGCAACATGGTTGGTTCTTATGTTACTACCATATTTAGTTGTTACATTCATTTTTTATCTTTAAACTTTGCATAATGATAATTTGATTATTGTTGCAAAATATATCTTTATTGGATTGCATCATGAATGTATCCCCCCCCAACTGATGGTATTGGCAATTTTATGAGAAGAGAATTGTTTTTTTTTCCAAAAATTATCATTCTAGCTTTTCTAGGAATTTTATGGTAAAAAGCTAGAAAATGACATACATTAACTTACCCTTTGAAAATGGATGAGTTGCATGTGTGGTGGCTGCAAAATTCTAATCATAATATTCTTCAAGTGACTGGACAAGTCATGGAGAAAAGAGTCAAGATGACTTTTTATTGCTTTTATTAAAACTTGTTGAACCTACTGCAGAATGGTGTTGATTCTGTTGTTGCCATCTGATTCCGCTACTGTTATTTGTTTCTACCGCTGTTATTGGATTCTGCAGTTGTCAGCTGATTCCGCAGCTGCATGTCTTCTACATTTGCTCTAAAATGCTGAAAATGATAGGCTTTGTGTCTTCAAAACTCATTGGCACAATTCCTGCTATGTGAATAGATGTTCTGATGTTGAACATAACAGGAAATTGTTGACTTAGTGGCCATTAATGAATGCCATTAGTTAACACGAAAACTCTCACCATTGATGACAATGAGAGTCAAGATGCCCAAACACATCTTGCTAAGTACGAATAATTTTGTTGTTGTCGAGTACCTAAAAGATCCGATGAACAAGAGACATTGATGTATTCTCATTGTTCGTCGGCATGAGGACTTGCCATTAAGGCATACAAGCCTCAAGGTGTTTTTGCAAGGATTTTAGACTCAAAGGACTATAGACTCAATAATTTGCATTGAAGCATGGTTTAATTACAGAATGAAAAGGATATGAAAAGGAAAATTAACATGGAAGATGACAATGGAAAATAATAATGACAATGGGCAATAAGCATGAAAATAAGCTTCTTGATTTTATTTGTGGAGTAGACAAAAAGTGTATGTGAATGAAGGAAAATGAACAACTGACTCTTGCTGGGAAAAATAATTGTGGCTTGCTTTAAATTGCTTTGTTGGATTTATAGTTCAAAAGGAAAAAGAGTAATGGTTTTGATGAATATGGACATGGACTTGTTCTTATGTTTCTCATGATATTGGTCATTTGAAGACCAATTGTCGTCACAATTTAATCTCCTTGTTGATCATTCAATCATCCTAAACCTGCTTAAAAAAAAAAAAAAAAAAAAAAAAAAAAAAAAAAAAAAAAAAAAAAAAAAAAAAAAAAATAATAATAATATAATAATAATAATAATAATAATAATAAAAAAGAAAAGAAAAGAAGAAAGAGAAGAAGAAGACCTTGACACAAAGAACATAAGTGAGTTAAAAAAGAAATAGCTAATTTATTTTTTATTCTTACGCGAAAATTGAATGTCAAATGAAACAGATTAAGGAAAATCAAAAGTGTTATATTCGGTCTAATTCATGATATCGATAACAATCCATTTTTAAGAAATAACAATGAAAAATAAATCAACTCCCTGTTGTCGGATGACTTCATGCACTGTGCTTAGTAAAACGATTGGCATCACAAATGTTTCTGTGCCCTGCAAGTTAAAACTTCATAGAAAAATACACAGCAACAATATTAATGTTAAATGTTCAGAAATCGTCTAAATATTTTTCCAATTGTTCTGCAAGCCATTATTGAATCATCATATGTGTTGCAAAAATAACATGCTGAACAACAAATTTAACTTTTTTTAACTTGTCTCCACTTGTACCTTTTAGCAAAATATTGTAAATATGTCGCACAATAACTATCTAATCTGAATCAGAGCTGATCAAAAGGCATCTGAGGCAGCATGCATCAAATACTGCGCAGAAGTGTAGAGATCATATGTGCATCTGCTGGCTAGAAATCTGGTTAGATAATTTATCCTGCAAGAACCTTCCAAGGGATACATCAAAGTTTCCATAGTACTTGATACAAGAGATTTGGTTCCTCTCACATACCATCCCCTTCAAAATACAACGTCAATATAATGAAACCAAGATACTTGGATGATCAAAACAACTCCCACCATATATATTGAAGTCACACCCAATTCTTTCTTACGGTGGCTCCTTCAACGGAGGAAATTTACAAGGCCAAAGCACACTAGATGATTTGGCACAAGTGATTGGGGCACCGAAACTCAAAGTTTTTTCTCCAGTTGTCTCAAGCTGGAATTTAACTACAGAAATCGAATCTGGGCAAATATTTCTCCTGAAGATCAGATAAATCGGATCATGGCCGCAACTGTGCATTAAATTCGAAAATCCGTTTTTCTCACGCAATCTAGAAAATAAGGCTCCAAAGAACCATACAATTCTCTCAAATGATTGTGAAATTCGGAAAATGATTTCTAGGTTACCTAACTCACCTTGTTCCTGAAAAAACCCATGCCTTGGATTTTTCTAATTTGCCTAGGTTTGCTCAGAAAATGCATTTTACAAACGTGTTCCTACACTGGTGCAATTTTTGGCAATGGTGATCCGGCAATCAAATTCATTTCTGGCAATGGTGATCCAGTGTGTTGTGCGGGATGTGCAGGTCGAGACACCCCGAATCATGGAGGTTAAGATACCGCACCCATCATATGCTGTAGAGCTGAAGCATGTGTGCAGGCTATGTTGAGGATAAACACCTTGTAGCCATTCTGAAGACCGATATCTCTTTAGAGATGAAAGTTTTTCAAAGGCCGTGGGCCATTGCGTTGGTTGTTTTATTAAAATTTATTTTTTTTTGAATTTTTTTTTAACATATATATTATATATATATATTATTTCTGATCCTACAAATCACACAAAGCGCAGGAGGAGAGCATACTTGAGAAATTATTAAATTTTTTTAGATGTAAGAAATAAGGTCTCCTAATTATCGACCGGGGTTAGCAAACTAATGAAGTGTGATGCACAATATGTGCTTAGTTAACCTTGTTTCTTACTTTGTTGAATATGTTTTTATGTTGTTTTGGGGTTTTGTTTCTTACGCCTAAGGAAATTAATCTAAGAAATGAAAGTTATGCTTCTAGATGAAATCTTTAAATGTTAATGGACAAAATCTAATGAATTTTAATGTTGAAAACTAATTTCTAAAGAAGGAATAAAATGAAACGTTTTGATGAAAGAAACTAAACTAGAAATTACTCTAAATGAAATGATTAAACTATGAAAAAGAAGGAAGAAAAGGAAATTTACTTGAACTAATCTATGAAAAACAGAGCATTAATCTAAATACAGTTGCATTCATATGACAAGATGAAAATGAAATCACTTCGTTTCTTATCCTTGAAAGCTCTTGATCAAAATCAAACTAATCATATTCATGGACTGAAAGCAAAATAATAATAACAATCTAAAACAAATGGAAAAGACAACTATGATCTATTGTATGATCAAATACCCATGAACCATTCAATTTAGGAAGCAATCTTCTTGAAGTGATTAAGTACTTCATTATACATTAAATGGAAAAAAACATGATCTAGGAAAGCATAAAGAAAACGTGTAAAAACTTGCAATGACTGTGTAATCTAATGTTTTTAAGTAATCAATTTCGGAAAGGTTATCTTCTTGAAATGTTGAACATGAGATGACAGAATAGATAAGAAATTTAATCTAAAAAACATGATAAAAGCATGAGAAATGAAACTAAATCACTATCTATTCTAAATGCCTCAACCAATCAATTTTGGAAGAACTACCTTTTTGAAATGCTCTACATAAGATTAAATAGTGAATGTAAAACTTAATCCTAAGTAAGCATTGTAAAAACATGTAAAGAAAAACTAAGATCACTGTATGCTCCAATGCTTCAAACACAATCCAATTTTGGAAAAGGGAAAATTCTTTTCTTGAGATTCTTTGATTAGCATAAGATTACACAATAATTAAGAAAGCAATACATCTTAATCTATGAAAGCAAATAAATAATTTATGAAAACAAATAAATCTCATACATTGTAGATGGCTAATCCAAAAGTATGAGGATGGAAAGTTAAGAAGCTTTAAATGCAAGCCTTCTTCTTCATCTAAAACATGAGGAATTCCCCAACTTTACACATAAAATGATAAGAAAATACTTCTCCTATTTATACAAAAAGATGAGAAGCTATCTCATTAATTAGAGTCTATGAATCTCTCCCTAGAGTTACAATCAAAATAGGAAATGATAAGACACATATCTTCTTAGAAGTTCAATACAAATAGGAAATGAGACACATATCCTTATGATCCCATGATCTTCTCCACTCAAATTCGAATTTGGCCTTAGGAGACCACATAAGGGTATTTTAGAAGCTTCCTTTTGACCTACACATGTCAACAATCTCATCCCACTTGTTAGGTATAAGCATATGCACATTATTTTCTAATTTTTAACCATAAATTCACTTAAAAACACTAAGAATAAATAAAATTTGGAAAAATATAAATGTGACCCAATAACGATAATGGTAAGTTAAATGTAATGAAATGGAGGTGGAGTGAAGTTGACAATATGGATATATAAGTGAAACTGTAATGGAAGTAAATGACAATTTCAAGGCCCAACATACCCCCCAACTGAAGCTATCGCATGCCCTCATGCAATCTATTATATTAATTCTTTTTTATCTTTGAGCTTTGGCTTAACTTTGCATGATATCATTTGATAACTTCATACTTCTGCAAAGTCTTTTAGTTGAATTGCAACATGGTTGGTTCTTGTGTTACAACCATATTTTGTTGTTGCGTTCATTTTTTTATCTTTGAACTTTGCATAATGATAATTTGATTATTGTTGCAAAGTATATCTTTATTGGATTGCATCATGAATGTATCCCCCCCCAACTGATAGTATTGGCAATTTCATGAGAAGGAATTTTTTTTTTTTCCAAAAATTATCATTCTATATTTTCGAGGAATTTTATGGTAAAAAGTTAGAAAATGACATACATTAACTTACCATTTGGAAATAGATGAGTTGAATGTGTGGTGGCTGTAAAATTCTGATCATAATCTTCTTTAAGTGGCTCGACAAGTCATAGAGAAAAGATTCAATATGGCTTTTTATTGCTTTTATTAAAACTTGCTAAATCTGCTGCGGAATGGTGCTAATTCTGTTGTTGCCATCTGATCCCGCAGCTGTGATTTGTTTCTGCAACTATTATTGGATTCTACAGCTGTTAGTTGATTCGAAAGTTGCATGTCTTCTACATTTGCTCCAAAATGCTAAAAGTGATAGTCTTCATGTCTTCAAAACTCAATGTCATAATTCCTGATATGTGAATAGATGTTCTGATGTCGAACATAGAAGGAAATTGTTGACTTAGTGGCCATTAATGAATGCCACTAGTCAACACGAGAACTCTCACCATTGATGACAATGAGAGTCAAGATGCCCAAACACATCTTGCTAAGTACGAATAATTTTGTTGTTGTCGAGTACCTAAAAGATCCGATGAATAAGGGACATTGATGTATTCCCATTGTTCATTGGCACGAGGACTTGCCATTAAGGCATGCAAGCCTCAAGGTGTTTTTGCAAGGATTTTAGACTCAAAGGACTATGGACTCAATAGTTTTCATTGAAGCAGGTTTTAATTACGAAATAAAAATGATAGAAAAAGGAAAATGAAAATGGAAGATGACAATGGAAAATAATAATGACAATGGGCAATAAGCATGAAAGTAAGCTTCTTGCTTTTATTTGTGGAGTAGACAGAAAGTGTATGTGAATGAAGGAAAATGAACAACTAACTCTTGCCGAGAAAAATATTGTGGCTTGTTTTAAATTGCTTGGTTGGATTTATAATTCCAAAGGGAGGAAGAGTAATGGTTTTGATGAATATGGACATGGACTTGTTCTTATGTTTCTCATGAGATTGGTCTTTTGAAGACTATTTGTCATCACAATTTAATCTCCTTGTTGATCATTCAATCATCCTAAACCTGCAAAAAAAAAGTTGACACAAAGAACATAAGTGTGACAAAAAAGAAATAACTAATTTCTTTCTGATTCTTACGCAAAAATTGAATGTCAAATGAAACAGATTAAGGAAAATCAAAAGTGTTATATTTGGTCTAATTCATGATATCGATAACAATCCATTTTTAAGAAATAACCATGAAAAATAAATCAACTCCCTGTTGTCGGATGACTTCATGCACTTTGCTCAGTAAAACGATTGACATCACAAATATTTGTTGTGCCCTGCAAATTAAAACTTCATAGAAAAATACATAGCAACAATATTAATGCCAAATGTTCAGAAATTGTCTAAATAAGTTTCCAATTGTTCTGCAAGCCATTATTGAATCGTCATCTGTGCTGCCAAAATAACATGTTGAACAACAAATCTACTTTCTTTAACTTGTCTCCACTTGCACTTTCTAGCAAAATCTTGTAACTATGTGGCACCATAACTATCTGATCTGAATGAGAGTTGATCAAAAGGCATCCGAGGCAGCATGGATCAAATGCCATGCAGAAATGTAGAGATCATATGTGCATCTGCAGGCTGAAACTCTGGTTAGATAATTTATACCACAAGAACCTTCGAAGGGATACATCAAATCTTCCATAGTACTTGATACGAGAGATATGGTTCCTCTCACATACCATCCCCTTGAAAATACAACGTCGAGATAATGAAACCAAGATATTTGGATGACCAAAACAGGAAGGCGTTATTGCTGCTTTAGAGAATCCATGTTCTTTCTTGTGTTCAAATGTGTATTGAGGCTATAATGAAATATAATCGACCTTCTTATCAGTTATTCCTTCATTCTTTAACTGAATGATTTATCAAATAGTGAATATCACTGAATTGTTATTCGCTCTCTTGAAATCCCTTCTCATTCTCTCTTACTATGGATCCTTCAACAGAGGAAATTAACAAGGCCAACGCATAGTGGATGACTTGGCATAAGCGATTGGGGCACCCAAACTCAAAGCTTTTTCTCCAACTGTCTCAAGCTGGAATTTAGCCAACGAAATCGGATCTGGGTGGATATTTCTCCTGAAGGTCAGATAAATCGGATCATGTCCGCAACTGTGCATTAAATCCAAAAATCTGTTTTACTCACGCAATATAAAAACTAAGGCTCCGAAGAACCATAAAATTTACTCAAATGGTTGTGAAATTCGGAAAACCATTTCTGGGTTACCTAATTCACCATGTTCCAAAAAAAACTCATGTCTTGGATTTTTCTAATTCGCTTAGGTTTGCTTAGAAAATGTGTTTTAAAAACGTGTGTCTAAACTGGTGCGATTTCTGGCAATGGTGATCCAGCATTAAAATTCATTTCTAGCCATGGTAATCTAGTATGATGTGCAGGATGTGCAAGTTGAGACACCCCGAGCCGTGGAGGTTAAGATACACATCTACCATATGCTGTGGAGCTAGAGCATGTACACAGGCTATGCTAAGGATAGAGGCCTTGTAGCCATTCTGAAGACCAATATCTCTGTAGAGATCAATGCTTTTCAAGGCCATGGCCATTGCATTCGTTGTTTCATTAAAAATTTATTTATTTTTAAATTTTTTTTAATATATATAAAATATAGTATATATTCTGATCCTCCAGATCACACAAAGTGCAGGAGGAGTGCATACTTGAGAAATTATTAATTTTTTTTAGATGTAAGAAATAAGGTCTCCTAGTTACACTTCCCCAACAACGGTGCTAAAATGTTTAGTCAATGTAATGTCTTAAATTGCTAAATTATTGACTGGGGTTAGCAAACTAATGAAGTGTGGTGCACAATATGTGCTTAGTTAACCTTGTTTCTTACTTCGTTGAGTATGTTTTTATGTTGTTTTGGGTTTTTGTTTCTTATGCCTGAGGAAATTAATCTAAGAAATGAAAATTATGCTTCTAGATGAAATCTTTAAATGTTAATGGACAAAATGTAATGAATTTTAATGTTGAAAGCTAATTTCTAAAGAAGGAATAAAAGGAAATGTTTTGATGAAAGAAACTAAACTAGGAATTACTCTAATTGAAATGATTAAACTATGAAAAAGAAGGAAGAAAAGGAAATGTACTTGAACTAATCTATGAAAAACAAAGTATTAGCCTAAATACAATTGCATTCATATGACAAGATGAAAATGAAATCACTTCCTTTCTTATCCTTCAAAGCTCTTGATCAAAATCAAATTAATCCTATTCATGGACTGAAAGAAAAATGACAATGACAATTTAAAACAAATGGAAAAGACAACTATGATCTATTGTATGATCAAATACCCATGAACCATTCAATTTAGGAAGTAATCTTCTTGAAGTGATTAAGTACTTGATTATACATTAAATGAAAGAAAACATGATCTAGGAAAACATAAAGAAAGCATGTAAAAGAAAACATGAAAAAACTTGCAATGACTGTGTAATCTAATGTTTTTAAGCAATCAATTTCGGAAGGGTTACCTTATTGAAATGTTGAACATGAGATGACACAATAGATAAGAAATTTAATCTAAAAAGCATGAAAAAGGAAACTACATCACTGTGTGTTCTAAATGCCTCAAGCAATCAATTTTGGAAGAACTATCTTCTTGAAATGCTCTACATAAGATTAAACAGTGAATGTAAAACTTAATCCTAAGAAAGCATTGTAAAAACATGTAAAGGAAAACTAAGATCACTGTATGCTCCAATGCTTCAAACACAATCCAATTTTGGAAAAGGGAAAATTATTTTCTTGAGATGCTTTGATTAGCATAAGGTTACAAAGTAATTAAGAAAGCAATAAATCTTAATCTATGAAAGCAAATAAATCTTAATCTATGAAAACAAATAAATCTCACACATTGTAGATGGCCAATCCAAAAGTATGAGGATGGAAAGTTGAGAAGCTCCAAATGCAAGCCTTTTTCTTTATTCAAAACATGAGAAATTCCCCAACTTTACACATAAAATGATAGGAAAAAACTTCCCCTATTTATACGAAAAAATGAGAATCTATCTCATTAATGAGAGTCTATGAATCTCTCCCTATATCTCTAGAATTACAATCAAAATAGGAAATGATAAGACACATATCTTCTTAGAGTTTCAATACAAATAGGAAATGAGATACATATCCTTATGATCCCATGATCTTCTCCACTCAAATTCGAATTTGGCCTTAGGAGGCCACATAAGGGTCTTTTAGAATCTTCATTTTGACCTACACATGTCAACAATCTCATCCCACTTGTTAGGTATAAGCATATGCACATTATTTTCTAATTTTTAACCATAAATTCACTTAAAAATGCTAAGAATTAATAGAGTTTGGAAAAACATAAATGTGACCCAATAATGGTAATGGTAAGGTAAATGTAATGAAATGGAGGTGGAGTGAAGGTGACAATATGGAAATATAAGTGAAATGTAATGAAAGTGAATGACAATTTCAAGGCCCAACAACATCCAATTACATCAAATCAGAAATCAACATCTACACTGAAATAAATGCATCTAATGCGAGAAAAACCAACATTTACACTCAAATTAATGCATCTAGTGCAAGTAAGAAAATAGGTTTATAAACCAATATCTGCATTGAAATTAATGCATCTAGTGCAAGTAAGCAAATAGGATTATAAACCAACATCTACACTCAAATCAATGCATCTAGTGAGAGCAATCAAATAGGATTAAAAATCACCATCTACACTCAAATCAATGAATGTAGTGCAAGAAATTATCTAGAAATTATCTACATTGAAATCAATGTATGTAGTGCAAGAAATCAAATATTATTAGAAATCAACATCTACATTGAAATCAATGCATTTAGTGCAAGAAATCAAATAAGATTAGAAATCATCATCTACACTGAAATCAATGCATTTAGTGAAAGCAATCAAACAAGATTAGAAATCATCTACATTGAAATCAATACATCTAGTGCAAGCAATGAAATATGATTAGAAATCACCATCTAAAATGAAATCAAAGCATCTAGTGCAATAAATTTTCTTCCATCTCCCCAACCCACACATCACACAAACACACACACACACTATATATATATATATATATATATTATATATATCCCTCCATCTCTCCTTCTTGTCTCTATATCTCAACCCCAAACGACACACGCTCTCTCACTCCATATTTATCAATATCTTTGTCCTCCCTCTCTCTCTCCATCTCTCTCTTTCTCCCTCTTTCACTTTCCACCTATATCTCTATCTCCTTTTGTCTCTCTATATCACCCCCAAAACATACACTCTCTTTCTCCAATCTATCTATCTATCCCTCCCTCCTCCCTCTAGTTTATTTACCATACATCTAGTATTTATATTTTTATTTATTTACCATACATCTTTTTTGAGTGTTTGTAAACTTTTTTATATTTTAAATTTATATTGTGTTTATACATACTAATAATTAGATTGATTTTTAAATAGGGCTGACATTAAATTAAAAATGTTAAATGTTAAACATTACATTTACATTTACATTTACATGTTTACGTTTTTATTTGATATCTACCCTCATACTTGGTTGTTTAAATTTACATTTATATTTACGTTTACGTTTTTATGTGAGATCTACCCCATATTAAGAGTAGAGCCTCTCGGCCCAATGAAGTGAAATTATAACATATCATTTAGCAAAATATAAGTAAAAGACCACACATACACAACTTAACATGATTTTTCTATTAAAAGTGTAAGAGATTTGAAATGACACACAATTTGAATCTTATTCTTTAAACTCAACGTCTTTGAGATAGAGAGGCTCAATGAAGTGAAGTTAAAACATATCATTTCGTAAGATGCAAGTAAAGGATCACACATGCACAACTTAACATGATTTTTCTATTAAAATTGTAAGGGATTTGAAATGACACACAATTTGAATCTTATTCTTTAAACTCAATGTCTTTGACCTAACATTAGCTATGTGCCCCAAATAGTTCGTTAGGAGCTTTACAAAAATATACAAATGTTTTAAGAAGAGTTTATATTATGAGGGGAAAAAAGCATTCACCCTAATGGATTAAAATTGTGTTTCCATGGATCATATAATAGATGAAAAAGACCTGGAAGAGAAGAGAAGACACAATTAGGAATCAACCTTTGATATTCAAAGACACTGAAAAAACGTATGTTGTATGAATATTAACAAATATGAAGTGAAGAAGGTTAAAGCTTATTATGTGATTACTCTACTTACTATGCTAGAAATTCACTCTTCATTTGCTTATTGAAGTTTTATATATATGTTACTATGTTGAAGGTGCCCTAACAGGTGTAACTTGAGACTCAAGATTGAATACTTAACCAAAGCACTCTTTAAACATTATTTGATGTACTCCTGCAATGGTGCAATCGTTAACTCATACTTGATCTTGAGTTTAAACAACTCATCTTTGATTTTCTTTAGTTCAAAACCTAAGTGATGAATTATGTTTACTTGATATTCACATTTGTTAATAAGGTGGGTTAACCACTTTTCAACTTCTTCTTTGAAAAATTAGTTAGATCATTGAATTCATTGACCCATGAAATCTTGAGAGCATCCAATTGTTCTTCCATTTGATTCTTAGTAAGTAATATAATGTCCATGATTAGATGTGGACCATTCAACTCTTTAGTTACATCAAAAAGCTTGAAAAACAAAACATTTCTTTTCAAATTAATGGCATCACATTCAACAACCATTCATTGTAATGGATTCTTCTAAACTAGTGTGCCTCTATTTGTTTGAGTTGAGTTTTTGATTGAAAGTTGTGTTCCCTCCTATGGGTATCATTCATACTTAATACTTTAGTGCTAAAAGTATTGAAAGCGTCCTTATATAAATATCCACCATTTTCTAAGTGTTTTTATAAATATTCTTTAACACTTAGGATCCTTACAAAAACATTATTTGAATTAATAGTCAATTCCTAGTGTGATTAGAGTAATCCTTTTGTTAACATTTTCTACAACATACTTTTTGATAGCTATCAATAAACTTTAATCTCCTTTTAACCTTGAACTTGATTCTATTGCATCCTCAAAAATGTCAGTGAGCTTAATAGATCATATAGGTTTTGCGGATAAGTGTTTAGGAAATCAATCATCTTTTAATTATTTCACTCTTTTCTTCAACTTTGCATTTTATTTTTCTTATTCACTTATGGAATATTTAAGGTCATTCCTTGTAGCCCGATGAAACTCTAAAACTTTTGAGGGATTTACACCTATTATATCTATTTCAAAGTTCCATTTTTCTGCTACCTTTTTTGTTCTTCATATGAATCTTTTCAATTTGTAGCCTTTGGCATTTTGATTAAATGCAACATAACATATTCTTCTTCAAAAACTATTTCTTATTATAGGTCAATTCCTTAGTTATCATTCTAGTTTCAGTTCACTATTTCTCTAATAGTCGAGCACTTCAACATCAATATCAATTTCCATTTCTTCAATGTTGGTTTCACAATATTGAACTTCTTAGATTAATTTTTCGTTAAGATCTCTTTTCATCTTTGAGATTCTTAAAATTGCATGATAGATAAATAGTTTATTTGAAAGGATCCTTCTCTCCTCGTCTTCAACACTTCTAACAATATATTTGCTTTGCTCTCTTGTCTTGCTATGAATTTTACTTTTAGTTGCCAAAGAAATTCCTTGAGAAATATGGAGTGAACCGAGGCATTACTTCTTGTAATCTGTCCTCTTTGCTTATATTGATCATTCATGCAACTTAAGTGTTAATATCATCTAGTAGGGGTAATTGGTGATCTTTAAAGACATTTTATTGAGGATTTTGGCTATACCCTCCTCCATCCAACTGTAATGATTTAATGAGTTGTATCCAATAAAAGACATGTGAACTGAAAACAAGCCCTCTAGATCAAAGCCTTCAAATTGTTGAATTTCTCTCATTTTAAAAGAATCAAATATATATATATATATATATATATATATATATATATATATAATATATAGATATAGATATATATAATCATCTAAGTGGGAAATTCTTTTAGAATTAATTTTTCCAATCCTCATAGGCATTGAGATGAATTGCTTCTTCCATTTTTCATTGAAAATGTGGGCCTAGGATTTGTATTGTTTGCATAGTTATGTCACAAAGAATTTGGCTTAGACATATTGACGAAGTAAAAAAGGGTTTTCTTGAAATCCATATAATCTTAATACAAATTAGTTCATCCTACGATTCAAAACTTCCTTTTCCAAAAAGAAAAATCATAGCTTCCCTTGAGAACCTATCTACTAAAGGGCCATGAATCATCTTGTTGAATGTGGATAAAAATGCATTTTGGACTTGATAAAAACTAGAAGGGGCTTTGTGCCTCCACAATGATGTATATCGGCGCTATATTGGATCGTTATTGTAGTATGTGCTTTTTTAATGTGATAAATCTTTAAATACATGATAATATGCTATTGCATAAACTCAGTAGGAATTCATGTAAAATCTCTTGCCTTGTAAATATTTCCCAATTGATAAGATATTTCATTTGAAATAATACTGCCCAACAAAAAATGGCATTTTCATGGACAAAGTAATGCAGAACATATAGAAAATACTTTGGAATAATAATTGTGGAATCTTACCCAACAATCCTCACAAACAACGATGCAAATTATTTGTATGAATATGCAAATGAACATACCTCAATTTGAGAAGAGCATTTAGGAACGTCCAATGGGTTCTTGAGAAAGTTTTAGGTTTGCTCCCACACCACGAGCATCCCAAAAGGTGTTTGCATTAAGAACCTTGAGAGTTTTGTTGGGTGTTTGGAGTCACAACATTTTCTTGAACCCACTTAGTGTGAGAGGAAAAATTGTTTTTATGTCTTCTTCCAACTAACTTATCCTTTGCTTGCCAATGAATTTATCTACATACTATAAAACTAATTCCTTGAAATCAAACATTTTAGGCATACAACCAGCCTTTGCTATTCTAGAGGTCTATATTTTTCAAACTTTTATCCTTTGTCAAGAGTCTCGAATGCCACTTATAAGCCTTTGATCATGAATTCACGGTTCTTGCATCATCGGGTGCTATTTTTAGCTTACTCAACATGTTTTCTTACATAAGTTCAACATATTTTTTGCATTTAACGAGGATACAAGTGATACTAAATTCACCACTAGTTGGCCATAATATCATAAGTCGAGACGTTCAATTCATTGATGGTAATTACTACTTGGATTTGAATTTATAATGGATATTCTATGAAAATCACATTGAATTAGTAATTGTTTCAATCAAATTGTGGGAATGATGTAGTGATAGTGAAACTTTCATGTTCTCAAAAGCAGTGAAAATTGACTAAGACATGCATTATGATTGTTGTGGAGGCCAAAATGGAGAATGTGGAAATATGGGTTGTAAGAGATAGAGGAATGGGTTGTGACAGGTTTTTCGCATTTGCAAATTTTAAAAAGGACTAAATACCAAGGTGGGTGCATTTTGGATGTTTCATAAATTCAAGTTCATTTTGGGTGATGTTGAAATATGGGTTTCAAGATCTTCTGAAATATTCTTGGCTCCTGCAACAAGTTTTCCCATAATTAAGAAAACAATTAAGTATAAAGAATGCGGGGAAAGAGTAACGTGAAGGGTGGAGCAATGCAGGACCCCACAAAAGGATGGAGTGGAAAATCAATCAAGTATTGAAGCTTGAGGGTTTGTGGGTTTGTAGGTTGAAGGAAAGAACCTCCCACACTCCACATTTGCAAAATGGTTAAGCATGGGACACTCAATGAGAAACAACAAATACTACCAAAGTACTAAAACATTGAGCAAGGAAACTTGATCAACAATGATTTAAACATGGGTCTCTACCAAGAGAATCCATGATTTTAATCAATTAACGTTACAAAAATTAAAAATATAAGGTTGAAGTTAATCAAATGCTCATACCATAATGATTTATTTTATTTCTAGAGTAATAAGTTTACATAATGTTTGAGCCCCAAGAGTTAGCTCAATCGGTCAAATCAAGTGCCTCGCCAATGGGAGGTCACAGGGTCGAATCCCGAAAGCTCTTGGGGTTAGGTCAGTAAATAGGCCGAGGGGTGTTGATGCCCTTCGGGTGGCGTCCACTCAGAGATTTAAACCCCTGGACGTAGCGGCTACCCACTGACCAGGGTATCCGTGAACCAGCAAGTGAAAAGTTTACATAATGTTTGATAAATACTAAGTGTTATATTGAAGTTAAATTATAGTTCAGATAAGAAAACTTAGGATCAATGCTAACAAAATACTTGTCAAGGTTGCAAAATGGTTAACAACAAATTCTAGTTAAACATTGGTCTCTTTTAAGATAATCCATGATTTTCATCGATTCGCCTTATGCATATTGACAATATAAGGTTGAAGTTATTTAAAGGTTCATAATATAACGATTTATTTTATTTCTAACAGTGTAGTACTCGTAAGTTTGCACAATGGTTGATAAATACTAAGAATATATTGAAGTTAAATTATAGTTGAAATAACAAAACATTAGGACCAAAGTTGGAATACTTGTCATGTTTGCATAGTGGGTTATAAATATTAAGCATTGGATTGAAGTTATATTATAGTAGAAATAGAAAAAAATTAATAGCAATGTGAGATGCATTAAATCAAGATATTTACACACTTCACATGCTTTTTTTTGTTATTTTTATTGCAAACAACTACAACAATATCTCCCCTCATCAAACTACAATCAAAAAACAACATTGTTGAATGTGAATCCCCCTCAAAGTTGAAGATTTAGAATAATTACAATGAATATAGTTTATGGGTTGAACAATTGTCATTTTGTTTAGGACTAGTTCCTCATAGAAAATCCATTTTAAGTTACATCAATGTAAATCTAGAATTAAATTGTCTTGGATAAGTTTAGAGTTGACTAAGTCCTTGACAATTTAGGTTTGTGCCAAGAGAAGCTTGATAAAACTCTAATTCTAGCTAAGGAAAATTGGTTGTTGTTTCAAAAGTGGTGAGAATTAGTGGAAATTTCACATTGTAGTGAGCAATCCCTCGGGTAGTTTAGACTGGAAACCTGAGTTGTGTTGCAAACATATTAAAAGTTGGGTCAAGCAATCGAACAATTCGACCCACTCATGCATGATAAAGCTTCAATCATGCTAACACCTTTTGAAACCTTGCACATTGGCATTAACACATTGTATAGTGTGATGGAACAATTGGACAACTCTACAAAGGTTTGCATGGATTCAAATTGTGATGATAGATCATCTTTCCTACAACCGTGTATCTTCCCCTTCCTCTCATTTATATGTATTTTTATATTACGTGAAATATGATTAAATGGGAGAGTGAACAATTACCCTTCCCGTGGTGATGGTATTTACATTGCTCATGATATTGTAAATGGGTTTCTTAGTTGTTCTTTTGTCACTTCATGTTATTCATATGTTGTAAAATATGTCTACCAATGAAATTTTGCGAATTTCCTTGCTAGTTAAATAATCACATCATTTCTCATGTACGATGGAATAAACTCCTTTTTTTTGGTATGTAGAGGAATAAAAAATTGGGTTAGTATCAAACTTGCATGATACAGGGTCAATTCAAACTGCTACTAATATAAGCTCTAGGTGCCTATGTATGCCCCTTCCGTAGGCACAGGTGAATAAGGGGGGATTTGAACGTCGAACCTCCTCACACATAACACTTCATTTTCACAACCATTGCTAATTGAGTTGCCCCTTGGGAGATGGAATAAACTCTTTGTTATTTGTGTTTTCATTATGTAATTTGTGAGCATACTCATTAGATCTGAATGATATCAAAGCATTATTTTTCATGTAATTATAGAGTTTTGTGAACATCTTATAGTGAAGACTCTATCTCAAGCAAAGAGAGATGAAAGACAAAAGTGTAGAACTGATTTGAATTGCTCAAGGAAGGAATTTCCAATCCTAATAGAAACATGTAGAGTCTGGATGAAAAAATAGCCCACACCACTTGAATGTTAAAAATTCTAATTAATACAATGACAACATTATAGATAGGAATTCCTCAAAAAATCCGTGTGAAGAAACCCATCCTAAATGAAATTCCAATCCTTAGATGTTGATGAATTTAAGGGTCTACATGAAAGTGGAGACTAAGGTAGAAAATTTTCCTTGCAATGGCCATATGCATGCTCTATGACTCAATCATGGACTAACGAAACCTAAGTCTTAATACAAGGTGCAACAATATAGAGATAAAAGCAAGGTTTTGTTCTCAAAGTTGAGAATGCACAAATATTTTTTTTCTCTCGTGGGAGTACTCATGTGCGTGCAAAGAAAGGCATGATGTCACTAAGGCCATAACATAGGACATGTTTGAAATCATTGTCAACGAAAAGTTACCCTATCAACCGTTTGAAGGAGCAATAATTATAATGGAAACACTTCCAATAGAAGTCAAACTAATAGGTATATGTTTACAAGTAAGAATTCAATTGCCTAACTTGGAGTGACAATTAAAGAATTCTAGTTGATCACGTCTATTCGAAAGGGATTTGAGATGTTCAACGTCCACACTCTAGTTGATGTTTGTTTCAAATTGAAGTTACTCTTAATAGAGGGTAAGAGAAATTAGTTTTATTAGAGGAGAAAAACAATTAAAGGAATCTAAATAATTTTGTTGATGTTAATTCTGCTCAAGGGAATAAAACCACTACTAAGGTTGGTG
This sequence comes from Pinus taeda, assembly GCA_000404065.3. Lineage (NCBI taxonomy): Eukaryota > Viridiplantae > Streptophyta > Pinopsida > Pinales > Pinaceae > Pinus > Pinus taeda. The sequence continues at coordinate 106,691 of APFE030184348.1, forward strand.
TGCACATGAAATAATTTACCAACTTGACCACACAAGCAAAAGATACAAGTCCAAATCTTTGAAGAAAGGACAATGCATCCCAATGAATAAAAATCATTATTATTGTCCATGCAAAGGAAATTCAAAGAACAATGTTGGAAGTCTTCATCATCGTAACTTTGCACAAACAAAGTAGGGAGAAAAAGAATTATAAGAACTTGACTCTACGATCAAAGGAAATTGTCTAAATATCAACCATTATACTAATCACACAAAGCATGAAAGTATATACTCCATGAAGATCCAAATTACGAAGCATCTCAATCTGGTAATGTAGGTCTCTTTACAAGAGATGTGAAAAGTAAAATTAGAAAGTAGTTTCTATAAATTTCAAGATTATTTATCCCAAGGGTTTAGTTCAATCAGTTGTTACCAACGTTGTTGAGTAATTAGCTAGTTCAATTCTAGTATGTGTGATCCAGATTTAAATAGGAACGCAAAAAATTATAGATGTACCATAAATACAGAGATGTAGTAGAAATAATGCTTCATTTGATTAATGTAAAATACTTAAATATGCTTACAAACAGAAATGGAAATAAACTAGCTCGCGCAATGGTAGCTTATCTCTGAGAAGAGATGTGGAGGCTACATGCCGCTAAACTATGTTACAATGAGGCTTGAAGGTCTATTTATTTTTTATAAACAATGGGAAACCCTAAACATCCAAAATCCTAACCCTAGAAGATGAAACGCCAAATTGTGGGCCCCGTCTGGGTAAATTGGTACATCAACTTCCCGGGGTCATGACTTTGGCATACGATCTTCGTTTGACGCGCACAATACCTTGTTAGAAATATCTATCCGAGGACTACAACTTTTGAGTGAGAAAAATTGATCTACAACCCATATTGCTCCCAGTTTTCCCAAAAAAAAAAACATCATTTAGGGCCTCAAAACAGCTCCGAAAGTTCAGGACCAGAAAAACTGCCAAAAATAGTAAATTATGCTACAATTAAGGAAACTGAAAAAATTGAAAGAGACAGTTGTGGGGGTCCAAGTGGGATAGGTGGGTGGCCACCAACATCCACCTGGATCATTCATCCCCCCTTAGGAAGCAATGGTCCCCATTGCGTTGAGTGCCTCCATGAGATGAGGAAACTTCTACTGAACTTGGTCCTTGGTGAGCTGTTCTGCAATCTCTGATGTGTCCAGTAATGGTGGGAGGCATGGTCAAGGGCGGTGCACATTGAACACTCAGTGCAAGCCAAGGAATGGGGGAATTTTGTGCTCCAAAGCATTGTTTCCCACGGCCTTGGAAATGGTGTAAGGACCATATCGAAGTGTTTTGAGCTTCTGATGGGCTCTTGTAAGGCATTCTTTCTGCAGATGCAACTAGGTTTTGTCGCCCACCTAAAATTTGCATGGCACCCGATGTTGATCATGCCACTACTTGTACTTGGCATTTTCCACAATGGAGTGGTGATTTATCGACCTGTTGGGTAGAGGTGCTCTGGGAGTGAAATCAGATGAATGCTTGACCTGACAGTGCAATTGTACCCCTGTGGGTGAGGAGAAGATGTTCCTGTATTCTTTCATGACCGTATCCACCTTCTTCTACTGCGTGGAGGAGTCCTTCCAAGGGGCCATGGATGTGGCTATAATCTTCCCCTTACTTTGAGAGCAATCCAGAAAGAAAATAAATTTCCTACTCTGGGAGATGATCTTGCTGCATTTCTTAGCAGAGATCAAAGAGTTGGCAGTAGGTGGTGCTACCTCCGGTATCCTGTATAATGAATTACCCAAAGAAATAATAACAATGCAAGGCCTTGACTAATACATGGCATGTCACTTCCACAAGTATGGTTGGCCTAATAATACATCACAAACATCAAGAGGTGCAAAATCACACAATACCTCATTTGTGAAAGGCTTGATGTTGTAGGGAAGGCAGCACTGCAGGCGGACTCGGAGATCTCATCCTTGGTGAAGCCACCCAATGTTGTAGGTTATAGTCGGTTGGCCCAACCGCTTCACAACCTCTACTGAAATTAGGTTCTTTTGGCTGCCACTAACGACAATGAATTGCAGCGGTGAACCCTTCACCCACATTTGTGAGTGGAAAAGATGCTCCCCCTCCTCTGGATCTTCGCGCTCATTCTTCTGGATCTTGGCAGTGGCAACAGTGGTGCTGGACTCTGCATCATTGATCTACTTCCCTTTGTCATTCCTCTTGTTGAGTTCTGACTCAGGGTCAGAACATGCATTTGATTCTAATGCGTTCAACTCGGCCACCAGTGATTTCTTGGTCTAACACTCACTTGTGTTATGAGTGGGGATCTTGTGGAACTCACACCACTTTCCTGAGTCCTTATTTGACTTTGTGGTGTTTTTCTTTTCTTACGGCTTCGACAGGTTGTCTTGGGTCACCCCACCTTGGCTTTGTCCTTTGTTCTTCGGATTCACAAATCCAAAATCTCACTTCTTCTGTTAAACTTCTGCTCGATCTTGACAACATATCGGTATGTCGAGCTGAGCGAGGAGATATCCAGGAACTCTATCTCATCCTAGATGTATCTATGTAGGAAGCCGCGATACTTGAGTATCAAATGTTTCTCAGAATCCTTGATGCCCAACTTCGTGTTCAGGGTATGAAAAACATTGGTGAACTCTGGCACATCTTGGTCCCTTCCCTGTCGCAGCGTGGTCGACTTTATGTATTTGTCGTCATAGCTTCTGGCGAGGTAATACTGCTCCTTGATGGTGTCCCGGAATGAATTCCAAGTGGAAGCAGCTAAAAATAGTGAGTTCTTACTTTCATCCTTCTGCTCGCAGTAGATTTCCCACCAGTCCTTGACGTGGGGGGTTTCTTTGAGAAGAGCGAAAGTAATCTTTTCCCGGTTGGAAAAATCATGAACAAAAAAAGACCCTTCTAGCATATTTAACCATTTATCTATGACATCTGCATCTATCTGACCCTTGAATATGGGGATTTAAAAGCTAACTTGTACCTTAAAGGGTGTGGTGTTTCCAGAGTAGTTGTTGGAAGTAGATGTCTTGCCCATGGGTAGCCGCTAAAGGGTCTGGGCAAAGTTGTCGATCATCACGTTCCTTTGTAACTCGAGGGCTTCTTCAAGCAAGATTTTGATAGGATCTCCTGCCCCCTCGTCTTTCTTTTCATCCACCATGGGAGGTCATCGGGATTTGCAAGGCTGATCTTGCAAAGGTTCAACTAGATCGACCCCTAACTCCTTATATCCCGACCTAGTTGGGGGCATGCAAAGAAAAATAGAGAAAGAGCAGACCCCTCTGATACCACCGATCTGGATTTAAATAGGAACACAACAAATTACAGATGTAACCATAAATACAAAGATGAAGTAGAATTAATGCTTCATTCATTAATGTAAAATACTGAAATATGCTTACAAATAGAAATGGAAATAAACTAGCTCAGACGATGGTAGCTTATCTCTGAGAAGAGATGTGGCGGCTACATGCCTCTGAACTGTGTTACAATGAGGCTCGAAGGCCTATTTATTGTTTAGAAACAATGGGAAACCCTAAACATCCAAAAACCTAACCCTAGGAGATGAAACACCAAAATATGGGCCCCGTTTGGGTAAATTGGTACATCAACTTCCCGGGGTCGTAAATTTGGCATACGATCTTCGTTTGACGCACACAATACCTCGTTAGAAAAATCTATTCGGGACTACAACTTTTGAGTGAGAAACATTGATCTATAACCCATGTTGCTCCCGGTTTTCCCAAAAAAAAACGTCATTTAAGGCCTCAAAACGACTCCGGAAGTTCAGGACCCAAAAAACTGCCAAAAATAGTAAATTGTGCTACAATTAAGGAAACTAAAAAACTAAAAGAGGAAGTTGTGGGGGTCCAAGTGGGATAGGAGGGTGGCCACCAACATCCACCTGGATCAATGTGCCTAGTTTGAATCCCCATGGATGAGGTGCACTAGTGTACATTGATATTTTACTAGGTATGCCCATAGGGAATCCACTCAATCAACATGTGTCATAGCACCTATGTTCATGGGTTATTAAAGAATTCCCCTAATCATATTAGATATTGATAAAAACGTCCCAAAACCTTTTTTGTTGAATCCACTCTCAATACATCTTTATAATAAAAATAACCTCTATTTTTAATACATATCCTCATTTTTCACCAAATACCCCTTTTTAATCCTCCCACAACCTATAATTCCCCTACCCCACATCGCCCTCCCCAACACCTAGAATATATTGACTCTATTTTTCACAATTTAAAATCCCCCTATATGAATGAACATGGTAAGATATTGGTCAAGAAGGTGAAGCCCCCGTGGGGATGTCATCCATGAATGTGAGAAGCATCTATTGGCCTTTCCTTGTGAGGTTTTTTAGGGAGTTTTTTTTTTTTTTTTCAAGATTGTTCAGGCTATTAATTTTGAAGGATCCAATACTTTTACTATGAACCTTTACAACAACAAACCAGTTTCCTTCATCTGCATGTCTTTCTCATCTAAATCTTGATGATGAGCTTCACATTAGAAGCTTGAATGTTGTTTACTTAAAATCCATTACATTGATAAGTCTATCCTTAGTAACATACTAGTTTCCAAAATGAGCATGCATGTTTACATAAACAATACTTTTTCTCAAACCAAAACATATTACGTTGAGATTTCCAACTAGTGAATTGATAGAGTAGAGAAAATTGTGTTGCTCATGAAGATCCATCTTGCTTGTAAGTTCTTTCCCTAGCTGACCTAACCGTTTCTATTGATGATATATTGGTACTTTTTAGCTCAAGGTGTTATTAGTTAGGGTATCTAAGTAGTTGAGGACCCATGTCTTGAAGGTCTCATCAACTTTCCAATCGTATTACATATCTAGACTCATAATATTTGTACTTGATGATCGATAAAGGCCCATGTTTTCTATTTAAACATTTGTTGTTTATGAGCTATCGATGTGTATCTTTCCCTTACTACATAGGATTGAAACCGGTATAGAAAATTCAAAATTATTTCATTAGAAACATGACTTTTGAACTATGTGCTCAATTTTTAGGGGTTGAATTATGAATTTCATAGCTTTTTTTAGCCTTGAATTTTTTAAAGCAATCCTTTAAATTGTATCACAAGCCTAAATTTTTGCACCATGAAGTTTTTGTGTGAAAGGATTCTCTAAATGTTCTTAGATTGTAGCACAAGCTTGAGTATCATATGGCCTCTCTTATTGCCTAAGGAAGCCTCCATGACATATACTCATTGACAAGTCTTAATTCAACATGTTTTGAAGATTAAAAATTTGAATTTTCTTGAAAATGTAAAAATAATAAAAATGGCAAGTTTGCAAGAAAGTCAACCAACCTGGAACACAATAATATGAAATTAGATGATAGTATGGATTTTTTCAAGGGATATTTAGGAAATTTAAAATGACATACAAAAATTTATTGTTTATTTATGAAGGTGGTTAAAGTTTAATTTGAAGAAACAAAGAAGAGGGGGATGCTAAGGCAAGGAGAATGACCTACATCAAAGTTTGGTTGACTTGAGTAGTACAAGAGTACCCAACACATAACCTCACATGCACTAGAAAATTCCCATCCTCTACGCCAATCTCTTGGAACGTAAAGCTCATCAGAACATCAAAGGGGCAAATCCCTTAGCATCCTCACATTTCCATTGATATGTGAGGTCAATATGAAATATCTTATGTGTAAAACCTCCACAATGTTTAACACATTGAATTTTAGTTTTGTATGTCAAGTGCTAGCTTGTATGCATAGAACCAAACAACTTGTGTGCACCCAATTTAGTGGCTTACACATACCCCTCTTGCAAAATGTGTGCATGTATTATGACATCCTATGTGTACCTGCCGCAATAATGTGCATGTGTCCACCTTAGTGGAATATATGGGCCCATGTTAGTGAATTTCATACGCATAATTAACATTGCACACACACTAGGAATGCCAACATTTCCAGGAAAACTACACTTGCGTGTCAAGAGAAGCGCATGGTGCACCAAGAGACAAACAATCACTAACAATTACAACATTTACTTTAGGAATATGAAGGTCTCTATTGTAGCTAAAATGTTTTTTAACATACAGAATGTGTTACACAATCCATAGCATATTCTAGTTAATCATCTCCTTTTCTATCTTCTATTATTTTTCACATAGCATTGTACATAATATCATAGAAATAAAAATGTTCTTTTGTTCTAACCTATGTTGTATATCCATTATTTTCTTAATTTCTATTTATGCTTACATGTCGAAACCTAGTTTCACGTTGTTGCCACCTTCTGCATCTTCTAGTTCCTTCCAATGGCCCCTGCAAAGGGGGATGATCCCCCTCCGCCTCTCTTTGATAGCTCGGTTGACGATGCCTTTCAAGCCCTAGTGACTTCCCTTCCCAAGCGTCCGCGTCCAATGGAGGCTCCATCGAAGTTTGTGAAGAGAAATGAAGAAGTTAAAAATGTACCTCTACCTAATGGAGTGCATCACACCTCTCTTGCTTATGTGGAGCATGCTCTGATTGGGAGTTTACAGTAAAGACCCTGGTTAAAAATCCATGTAAAAATATATAAGACCATGGTCATGGGACACGTATTCCAAGCTGAATGGTGAGAAAAAACATCCTAGCGGGTGTTCATTCTGTTTATTATGGCTAAGGAAATTGGCAAAGGCAATGGCTAAGGATCTGAAAAGACAAAAGGCATTTTTGGCACATTTATTTATGAAAATAAAGGAAATTAGGAGAAAATGAAGGTGAAAGGCCATAGGTTGCATGTGAAGAGGCAAATGAAGGAAAATAATGGAAAATGAAGAAAATAGAGGCCTCATTAATAAAAAGGCTTCTAAGAATCGGTGGGCAAGCTTGGTCAGTTCAGTTTTGGAGCTCTCTCTCTATTCTCTCTCTCTCATTCTTGGACACTTAAGTTTTCTTGGAGCACTCTTGGAGAGTGTGGCATACTTGGAGTTTGGAGCAAGAAGGCAAAGGAAGAGCAGGAAAGCGCAAGAGGACATCGAGATCAACAACTACAACAGGTTTTTCTTGCAGGTGTCAAGTTGCATGTATGTTTTCCTCACTAGTTTTGGCATGCATGGCACATGAATGTGGTTTTTTGGTCATGATCTATCACTGGCATGGGGGATTGTCTGGATTAGCAGTGGATTGCCTAGCCTTTCTATTTCCTAGATAGCCATGGTGTTGTGGTTTCATTTCTTTGTGTTTTTGGTTGGTTCTCATGTATCCTTTAACTTGGGTTGAGTTATTAGTTCCTGGAGCCTTGGTTGGACAAACGCTATGGAAGCCCTGTAACAGCTTGGGTTGAGTTACTCGTCTTGGAAGCCTTGGTTGGATAAATGCTCTGGAATTCCTTGGTAGGTTGAGTTGCTATTCCTATAAGCCTTGGTTGGACAAACACTCTGGAATCCCGACGGCAGTTGTGGGTTGATTACTAGTCCTCGAAGCCTTGGTTGGATCAAATGCTCTATAAGCCCTAGAAGGCTTAGATAGAGACCAATTTGATGATGGTTTTGTGATATTCGACCATGAGGTGGAATCACTATTTGATGGGTTGAGGTGGATGGTCTTTGGATGCCATGGATGGTTTTGGATTGATGTGTTCTATGAGATTCCACATTCATGCTTGGAATATGGCATGAGGGTTAATGGCTAAAGAGAGATTTGGCTCAGCCATTCTACAGTCAGGTGGAATGTGGAAGTCCCATCCTGGGTTTGGATTTTGCATCGTCAATATGAAGTTATTTCTCCTTGTATTTCTATGAGTATTATAATGGTTTATATGTGGATCATATGGTTGTGATTTCATTGGTATTTTGTTGTTATTATGTTGGTTATATATATATATATATATATATATATATATATATATATATATCTATATATATATATATATTATATATATATATATATAATATATATATATATATATATATATATATATATATATATAATATTATATATATATATATATTAATATATATATAGATATATATATATTATGACATTAGCTATGTATGGCTCTCATCATGTTTTTACTTGTAAATGAATGAACAATGTATCCATGACCTAATGGATGAAATGGCAGCCAATGTGTTGAGGCATTAATGTCTCTTAGTAATTCTCAGCTAAGTATGAGACCCATATGCTCAGATATGTTATTACACATGTAGATTACATATTCATGGTGTGTTTGACGAAATGTCTATCATTGCTAGTAGGGGTCCAGTCAAGGTCTTATTCAAGTAATTTCTTTTGCACTGTCATTTCGCTTTTATCTTATTGTTCTAAAGATGTCATTCTAATCTGGGCACTGACTTGGGCTCTGGGCCTGAAAAATTGGCTCAAACCTAGGGGATGTTGGCATAGGACTGTGCAAAAAAGTCCCTGGAGGATGGCTTACAAGCCTGTGAGAGTGTCCATAGGTCCCTGGACGCTGGCATGCCCATAGCATGAGAGTGTCTAGAGGTTAAGTGGTCCAAAACCTCAATGGGACCCAAGGGCTGATTGGAAGAAAGGTTGGATTGGTTCCTGAGGGTCCTAATGTTGATATTGAATGTCTGCATGGTGTGTTTCCATCGGTTCCACTTCCTTAATGTGACTTAGGAGGTTGAATCATATCATAATGGCCTCTCGTTGCATGTTTACCCTGGTTGGCCACTTGCTTGGGTAGATGTGGGAGGAATGTGTTATATTTAATAGGATGTGGCCCTCTCCAAGGCCGATGGAAATATGGATGGGAAAGACTTAAGCCCATGATGAAAGGGGAGATTGTTTTGTCTGATGTTGGAAATGGATTCTTCATTTTATTATTCAAAATAAAAGAAGATTGAGATATAGTGTTTCGAAATGGGCCTTATTTCTTTGGCTCTAAAGGTATGCACCTGAACAAATGGACTCTGGATTTTAATCCAAACGAGAATGTGCCCACTGTTATTCCAGTATGGGTCAATCTCCCTCGGCTTACCATCTCTTGCTAGAGCGTTGATTGCTTCAGAGCTATTGGTAATGGGTTAGGCAAATATCTAGATAAATCTAAACCTAAAGGTTCTCAATGTGCCAAAATATATGTAGAATTAGACTTGGAAAAGGGCTTACTCATGGGGATTAATCTAAACTTGGGAAAATGGAGGCATAGGAAAATTCTTGACTATGAAAAAATTCCATTGGAATGCAGACATTGTCATGACTACGGTCATTTTGCGATAGATTTCTCCAAAGTCGGGGAAATTAAAAATCTGGATACATCATCTCCCTAGGAGGAGCAATAGCAAAAACAAAAGAAGGGAGGTCTGAAAGGGAAAGAAACATTCCAAAAGCCCTGAGAAATAATTGGTAATAACACATTCGCTTCCTCCTCAAATCCCTTTAATTCCTTAACTCTCCAATTAATGAGGAGTAACCTCCTATTCAACAAGAAGAAGATAGAAGCAAGGAATCAGAAACGATAGTCGAGGATGGCGAAATCGTGGCAGAGTGCAGTCCAAAAAAAGTTAGTCACAAAGCTTCTCCCTCTAGGGTGGATTGGGCTCTTGATCCACCGAGTGAACAACCAGAAAATTTTAATGAGGAAATAGAAAGAGTTATTAATCATCATATGACTCATAACCTATCCTGGGAAGACGAAAGTAGAAATCAGGAAACAGGGAGTTCAAAGAAGAAAGGCAGACCAAAATAGGAGGAACTAAGGGAAAAATAAGTTGAATAGAATAAAAAAAATATGGAATCAAATAGTTGTTATAGAAATCCTCAAAGGGAAAGTAATAAAAAATAAGGAAGGAAAGGATGGTGGGTCCAATCAAACCACCTCCATTAAATTAAAGTAATATCCTGGAACATCAGGGGGCTAAGGAACCTTGCTGAAAACCTAGTGGTGAGAGACATAATAAAACAATAATCCCTAGTGGTTGTTTTTATTCAAGAAACAAAGTTAGAGAAACCAAATTTTTTCAAATTTGCTGATGTATTTTGGAAAGAATGCTCTCGAACCGTTCAATCATCCAAAGGGGATTCTAGAGGACTGGAAATTTTCTAGTCTAATAAGAATTTCTCCCTTGTGGAAGAACTAAAGATGATATCCTGGGTGTTGGCTCTTCTAGAGGTAAGAGAAACGAGATAACAAATTCATTTCATAAATATATATGCTCCTGTGCTATATAGTGAAATGTTGGAACTCTGGGACTCATTTGAAGTTCTAAAGGAAAGGAATATGCATCTAAATAGTGTGATGGGAGGAGACTTCAATACCATCCTAAAAAAATGTAGAAAAAAGAGGAGGAACTATGGTGAGGGATCTATTTAGAGACAGAATGGAAGATAAAATATATAGTTGGGATATGATGGATATTAACCCAAAGTCGGGGAAATACACGTGGTCTAATAGACGAATAGGGGACCAATATATAGTAGCTCGGTTGGACCAATTTTTTATTCATAATTGCTCGTTATTTAAAGGTATTGACTGCTCCTAAATAATAGAAGCTCAAGGAGGCTTAGACATTTCCCTATCATGATTAAAATGGAGAAGTTGGAAAATATCGGGCCGCTACCATTCAAGTTCAAAACAGATTGGGGATTCTTTGAAGAGGTCAGGGAATTGGTGGAGAAGGCATGGAAGTCCAATGTTCAGGGATCCCCGGGTTATGTTTGGGAATCCAAGCTAAATAACATGAAAAAGGAACTCATGAATTGGTTGAAAGAAAATCATCAACCCCCGGGTACAAAAAGGTGAGGCAAACTCCAAGAACTCAATGAGCACTACAAGTTGATGGAGGAAGTACCAATAGAGGAGAAACACATACAATAAGTGTTACAGATCCATTTGGTCACATCAACCCCAACCTACAGATTAGTACTATTAGGGCCCATCAAACCCTATTTCAGTTGTTACATGCCCTAAAGAAGTCAACCATCAGAATGCCTAGCTTCCCAAGAAGTTCCATGACTGAAATCATCCAAAAACTGCCTTTAAGAAGATTAGCGCGGATAGGCCTTCATTAGGGTGCACTGCAGTGCAGTCCAATACACTGCTAGGGTGCTATGCAGCGCACTTGAGCCCTCTTTGGCCTGTGTTGGGCAAATTTGAGCAAAATTGCATTGGGGTTTGGGAATATTCTTATCCATTGGATGCCTCTAGAAGTTTCCCAAGTTTATCTACTCCTTTGGGCTCGAATTTGGATGAGGTAAGGAGTTAAGGAACATCAATCCCTTTATCCCTTCCTCCATGGAACTAAATTCTAAGTTTGGGAGGGAATTCATTATCACCATTTATGGCATAACTTCCTTCATTCACCTATAAAAAGACCACTCATCTAAGTGATCAGGGGCTGGAAATTATTGAATTATAGGGAGATGTTGTTAGTATGAGACTTGAGTTGATTTCAAGTATTGTAATGATGTCAAAATGTCTTATTTGTTATGAGGAGAGGATGGGATTGAACTGGAGGAGTGATGCTGAATCAAGAAAACTGGCTTGTAACTCTTCCTTTTACTAATAAAGTGTTCAAATCTTTTTCCATATGCTTGTGTTATTAATTGATGCTTTCATATGTGTATCATGTACTTGATTCCATGCTATGTTTAATCATTAGATCATTATCATATGCTTTGATTGGTTTTCGTCTTCTGTCTATGTGTAGGTACTCTTCAAGTGGATTAAGTACGGAAAGGAGCGACAGAATTGGTCAAGGGAGATAAGGAGTAAGCGAGAGCTACAGGTAGGCTTCTTTACCTCTTATTTAATCTATTGGTCATATAAAAAGTAGAGAATGCTTTGCATTGTTGTTCTAGACTTAGCTACTAGTCTAGGGGTTTAAGCGTTTATCCGTAGACACTAAAACTTCCCAAAAAAATTAGTGACTCCACTGGGGAGCGATCATCCATCTTAGTAGCTTATTATCCTCTTAAGACATTTCTACATAATTTACTTGTGGTCGTTGATTGAATTCCAGTCTTCTTTCATTGAAAACTAAGTTAAAACTGTGCCAAATTGCCTTCAAAATGGTTTATTGTCACTAGCACAACCCAATGAAGGACACAGTGCGTTGCAGTGCACTTCTCGCATAGATCCAGTGCACTTCAGTGCACTGTCTCTCACTATTGACTGCGCTGATCCCTTGAGGGTCAGTTTTCCCATCTAGAAGCTGAATTTTTTGCCAATTTTCTCCTGTTTGAATGGTTTTATGAATGTCAATGGTGTCTTGTCCCTGAAAATAAGTTTTTCATCTCCTTACCTGGCCCTACTTAGACTAGGATTGATAAATGTTTCTTATGTATTTGCTTTGTTATTTTCAATCTATGGTCGAAAGTTAGTTTTTTGGTCGATTGATCTTTAGCGAAAGAAAGTGTCGTTAAATCGTCTTTTTCTTTCGAAAATTGAATTGTCGTCAAGTCTTCATTCATGAAATATCGATTGATTGATGTATGCATATGATTATTCTTTTCGTTGAAAGTGTCGTAATTCCTCATTTCTTTGAAAACGAAAGTGTCGTAAAGTCTTCCTTTCCTTGAAAAGAAATTGTCGCAAAATCACCATTTTTATGAAAAGTGTTTATTGATCGATTGTGCATTAGTTTCCCTTTTGTTCATTCACATTAAGGGAAATAGAAAAGAAATAGATGCATGTTGCATTGAAAAAGTTTGTGTGTGCTGATAGGAATAGTGTAGGGAATTTTCATTTAGATTGTTCTCTTTGCTCTTTGATCAAAAGAAATCTGATTGCTCTATCCCTAAGTAGCTAGGATTTTCATCGTTAAATTTAATGGAAAGAATGATTATCATGATAGTTGCATTCCTAGGAATTTCATAATACATCACATGGTGAACTTGAAAGGCAAATTCCTAAGCAAGATCAATTTAAAATAAACATCAATTTACTGAATGGAGCATTGTCATTAACGAGAACATTTAGTGGTTCTAGGCTAGAGACGTGTTTCGGTGTCATAAAACAAAGTAGCTATCGCTAACTTGTCTGCAATACATCTCGAGTGTGATAACTCATTCCACGTACGTGAGTATATCGTAGCTCGTCCATGTACCTTCGAGTATATAGGGAGGTGTTACAATATGTAAAGTATATGGGAATGCTCTCACTGTGCGGTTTTGCATTAGACAACACTTATATGGACTGGGCCTCCACGTACCTTTGGGTATATATGGGAGGTCAACTCTAGGTTTTTATCCATCCTTAAGTAACCGAGTCGGTCGCCTTGTAAACTATGATACACTGAACACAACATTCGGGGAGATTGTTTGTCCGTACTTCTTGGTTCGCCCGGAGGTATTCTGCAGTTCATAGTTGCTTGGTAAACCTTTTGCCTAGTATACCCCTTTTTGTTTATTCCTTTTTTGATAATAAAATTAATCAGCAATCATGGAGGAACATCAACCCATACCCCTTCGTTCGCGGCGAACAACGAGCAAACCTCCTTTGCCTCCCGAAGCGACACTAATTTAGGCAAAGCGGTCTCGCTTAACTGAGTCTAGTACATCAAGAACTCCTAGTTCTTTATCTGAGTTACCTGAATCATCTATTTCGGTAAGTACAGAGACTCCAAATACTCCAACTATTTCTGGTACATCCATTACTGAAGAAGAAGTTTCACAATTACCTGAGGAAATTAGCACTGATCCTAGTGAAATACTAACCGAAGTTGTTCAATCATGAGTTGGTCCTCAACTTGAAATTGCTCAACAAGAAAGTACTTCTGAACTTGAATTAGTTCAACCAGAAGATAATCCAAAATCTATCCCAATTCAAACAGAAGTTACATCTGAACCTGAAGTTGTTCAGGAACCTCTCACTGAAACTATCATTCAGTTACCCAAACATCTGGACTTCGAATTTGAACATTCAGAAGTTGTTACTTTACTGGAAGACAATCAACCAGTTACCCCTCAGACATCAGTAACTATTGAAACTTCAACTTCATCAACACCAGAAATCTTTTACGGACCTGACGGTGAAGTTCTTCCGCTAGGTTTGATTGCCATAGAGGAGGAATTAGAAGAAGATTCCATACCTGGAACCCCATTTCACTTTAGAGCTGGGCTTTAGCTTTACCCTAATACTCCTAATTTCTTTGCTTCATTTGATCCTGCTTCTTTTCAAGTACCCGTCAAATCTTTAGGACAACTTTTGGGTCAGCTAACTATGGTTGAACAACCGTCAACATCTCAGACTATATCATCTGATGCAACTGCAGCAAAATCTTTTGTTGTAACTTCTTCGATGTTTTCTACCACACCTGAGTCGCACCTGTATGGTGAATCGTCCATCCTGGTTGGTTACCAATCATTGTCTGGAACCCACTCAGGGGTTGCTTCTACACCATGGTCATCACCCATGTCCTCAACCGGAATTTTACCTGGTTCTTCTCTAATGGGAACTCAACAGTTTGATCTTGCATATCAGTATCAAGCTGGGAAATCTGGTCAACAAAGACCTATGTATCCATTAAATACTGGATTGCCACCATATGGAGAGCAATATGCTTATTCAACGTATCCTCCTTATTCTAGGGGATTACCATATGGTAATATCCACAGTATTCAGGTCAATCTGGAATTAGAGTTTGTCAATGGAAACCAACAATGCCAATTCAACCAAGGCTTGTGTATCCAACACAACCAATGCAAACTGTGTCAACTATTCCTACTACACCTGTTGTTACTACTGTACCACAATCACAAGTTCAAATTGTTGTATCTCAACCTGTTCAAATTGATCCTTCTACCTTGCAACCACAAGTTTCAAGTCAAGAAGTTCAAGTTCCTCAAGTCGTTGTACAACAACCACTTGTTTCTGGAGTTCAGCAACAACCTCAGGTTAGTGTACCCTTATCTGGACTGACCCAAGCTTACACTGGTATGGTTTATTCACAACCTGGCCAAACTTTCATTGTTGGACAACAACAACCGTTAAATCCACAACAGTTGTACCAACAACAACAACAGTTGGTTCAACAAACGTGGCAACCTCAATTTCAACAACCCAATTCTAGCAATTTCAACCCTAGTTTGGACTTGTTTCATAGGCTCAACCTGGTTTTGGTCAATCTCAAGCTTACCAAGGTCCAGGTCAACAAGGCTTTGCAAGTTATGGACAACCAAACATTCAACCTGGTTATCAACAACCACCTTATACTGGTTTTGTTCAACAACCATATTAAGGTTACCAAATGCAGATGCCCTATGTAGGTATGCAAAGACCTTTTGCTCAAGCAATTCCATCATATCCTGGGTATGCTCAACCTAACTTGAATCGACAGTTTCCATTTGTAGCAACTTTAGAATTACAAGATTTAAATCGGCTCACTAATGATCCAATCTTATATGCAACTTGGTCGCCGGTAATTCTACATAAGTTACCATCTGATATTCTTAAGTTTAATGGAAATCCTAGAGAAGACCCATCAAATCATGTTATGACCTTTCATTTGTGGTGTTCATGTTGGGTTGTGTTATATTCTTTCCACATAGTTAACAGGGGGTTTGAGGGGTACCCGTAACCCCACTTTATGGGGTCCGGCGCAGCACCCCAACAAATTTTGGTTTTGGACCCTATGTTAGGTTGGGCGGACCCACCTATGGTTTTGTGCATGATTTTCGCACATGTTTTTTGGACGTGATGGTTTTCGGTCCATGGTTTTGGACGCGATGGTTTTCAGTCCATGGTATTGGATG
>APFE030184348.1:127602-139306 GCA_000404065.3 Pinus taeda
TGGTAGTCCCGGTTTTGGGATCCAGGGGAAATCTCTGTGCATATGTGTTTTTATGTGTTATGCTCTCGCATTGTTTATTTTTCTGTGATTTAGAATTCGTATGCAGGTAATTTCTGTACGGGGTTAAAACCTACAGTTCATCTAACTTCTTAAATGATGATTCTATCAGGCTTCGTCTTTTCCAAAGAACACTTACTGGTCCAGCTGCTAAATGGTACATTTAATTACCAAGAGCTTCTTTCAATAATTTCACCACTTTAGCCAATACTTTTTTGACCCACTTCCAGTTACCTATCAGGTACGAGACTGGAACGGAACTCCAAACCAACTTTAAATAGACTACTGCTACCCATATATCAGATAATATTCATGAGTGGCGGCATCGTCGTCGAATGGTTAAGACATATGTTCCTAATCAGCTTTTAGCTGAGTGGTTCATAAAATCCTTGTTGCCATCAATCACCGAGGATGTGGCAAAAGGTGAGGTTGTCACAGAAGAGAAAGGCATTGCTCGTGCCCAATACTTGGATTTGATTTACACACAATCTGGCATGCTTTATGATAAAATTCCCAATGCACCTCGGCCAGATTTCACTGTTCCACCTCCTCCACAATAGAGTAAGGACTCTCATGTTGGTGACAGTGTGATCGATTCTTCAAGCACACAGTCAGCACAAAGACCATCTGTTCAAACTCTTGTTGTTTCCAATCAAACTACCAATGCATCGGAAAACGCTCCTGCCTCCGAGATTAATGCCATGTCATCTGACAAAAGCAAAAATCCAAAGCAACCAGCAGGCAAGAAAAACGGGAAAAACAGAAAGAAACAAGAAAATTCCCCTCCAGAGAAATCATCTGATTCCTCTACTTCGGCAAGGAAACCTCGTTATCCATGTCTGATATGTAATGACAAGCATTATACAAGAGATTGTCCACATCGCTCTGAGGTCTCTAAACTTTTAAATACTTCAAACACATCAGCAGTGTTGATTGATCTGTTTCCAACCCCGGAGACACATTTGGTTGCAACAGACCATGCTTCCACATCCCAAGTACTCATGTTATCCATTACAAAGCCACAAAACGATGTTTGGTGTCAACAAGAAACAAAGATACAAAAATCCATTGTCGTTGAATAATAAGGCCACTGATCAACCTAATCCTTCGGCCTCGACTTCATCTGAAATTGTTCCACCCATTGTACCTGAATTGACAATAAAACCACCAAAGGGAGTTGCGCACGAATCTACATTCAACCCTCGGACTCGAGCAACTCAAAACTATAACATATTAGAAGATCTTGCTCAATCACTTTCCGCCATGTCGACACTCGAGGTGTTACAAAACTGTCCCTCCCATAAACAGGCTTTATTGTCAGCAATAGGCAGAATAGATCCTACGGATTCAAATCTTGTGGCTTTTAACCATGCGGGATATTCACCATAGTTACCGGCACAATTAGCTTTCCTAATCCAAGTAAAATCTCTCAATAAGAATGTTCACCGAACTATTAGTGACGAGGGGGCATCTACTTGCATTATGTCCATAAGCTGCTACAAAACACTTAGTTTACCGTTGTTATCACGATCACCGACCACGTTGAAAGATTTTGATGGAAGAACATATACTCCATGTGGGATTTGGAGTAACCTCCAAATCGAACTAGGGGCAAAACAGTTACTGTTGAAGTTGAGGTAGTTGACAGACCCTTCGATTACAACATTTTACTGGGAAGGCCTTGGGTATATGCTATGGTTGTTGTGGTTTCCACATACTTTCGTACTATTTCATTCCTTTTTAAGGGTGGAATCACAGTCATTGATCAGCTAACCTTCTTTGCCAATAGTTCACAGGCTACGGGAAGCATTCCGTTGATACACGGGTCCCCGCTGTCACTTCAAAGTGTTGGAGTAGGTCTCTTTAAAGATCCTTCCCTAATGGGTACTTTTCCCCTCTCATCAGCATCTGATTTGGCGGAAGTGCCAAGAGTAGAGACTTGCAACATGATTTCCTCCACCTCATCTGACTTAAGGAGGATTTCCAGTCAATTTGAAGATGATAGTAATATGGAGGTGTTGTCGTTAAGCCCCATTGAATCATCATAGCAATCAATATTTTAGGCTTGTGCAGCAAACCCAAATCCTCACTCAACATTTGTATGGGTAGATAGGTCGTTAGAATATGGTACCTCTTTAGATCCTTTTTCATATATACATTCTACGGATGAAGGAATCATCCAATAAATGATGATAGGAGAGGAACCGTGGAAGATTATCATCATCGTTCCCATCTTCCAGATGACACCGAAGATTATTCAAATGAACTAAACCACCCATCAATTGTTGATTTCCTGTCAAATTCTGTTAGAATAGATACTGTAGATTCTGAGCGTAGTTTGTCAAACATAAAAGAAACAATTTCTATAAACATTTTGACCAAGCCTAACATTGTAGAAAACATTCATATCGGAAAATCTTGTTCTCCATTGGAACTTGATAATTACCGTGCTCTATTTCGTGAATTTAGAGATATTTTTGCATGGTCTTATGAGGAGATGCCAGGAATTGACTCAAGCATTGTTGAACATGAGATTAAAATGTACCCTGATGTCAAACTAGTACGACAGCGGCTTCGACTTGTTCATCCTAAGAAAGTCGTTGCCATTAAAATAGAGGTTGAAAAACTTTTGCGTGCTCGCTTCATTTTCCCTGTACCTCTTACCGACTGGGTATCTAACATTGTTCTAGTTATGAAAAAATAAGGGACAATTCGAGTGTGCGTCAATTATAGGGATGTAAATCAAGCATCTCCAAAAGACAATTATCCTACACCCTTTATCAACCAAATTATTGGCAAATGTGTTGGATGTGAAAACTTTTCATTCGTGGATGGATTTCTGGCTACAATCAAATCAATATCCGCCCCCAAGACCAATCCAAAACAACTTTTAATTTTCCATGGGGCACATTCGCCTATCAAAAGTTACCTTTTGGTTTGAAGAATGCAGGGACTACATTTGAGAGGGTAATGAATTATGCCTTCCATGACGTCAAGCACATTGTTCAACCTTGTCTTGATGATTTACCAGCTCATTCATGAAAGCGAACTGATCACCCGCAACATTTGAGAGCAATATTTTTACAGTGTCGACACTATAAGATAAGACTCAATACACACAAGTCTGTGTTTTGTGTTGGCTCTGGTCGATTACTTAGATTCGTAGTCTCAAAGGATGGAATTCGACTCGATCCAATTAAGGTTCAGGCAATCCTTGACTTGCCTCCACTTCAAACTTGTTACAATTACAGAGACTTCAAGGGAAGGCAAACTTTTAGAGGAGGTTCATTCCAAACTATGCTAAGTTGGCTAAAGGTTTTACACGTCTATTGAAGAAAGGGGTACCCTTCCATTTGGATCAGGTTGCGTAAGCTTCCTTTGATGCTCTTAAAGGTTCCCTGATTAGAGCATCATTAATGTATGCTTCAACCTATCAAAATACTATTACCTGTATCTCGTCGCTGTAGATACAACCATTGTCATGGTTTTAGTCCAAGAAGAAAGTGGAATTGAACATCCTATTTATTACTTAAGTCGTAATCTCAACAATACAGAAAGTAAGTATTCCTATGTCGAAAAGTTAGCTTTAGTAGCCGTTCAAGCTGTGCAGAGATTTCATCATTACAACCTCCTCCGTAAAACTACCATCATATCAGATTGCAACCCTATGACATACATTTTGTCACGTCAATTGTTGGGGGGGAAATATTCCAAATGGATAGTTATTTTGCGGGAGTTCGATTTGGAGTTCATCAAACCTAAATCAAATAAATATCTTGTCTTCGTCGAGTTACTTTATGATCTTCCCTCATCCTTCAGTGATTCAACATCAGAAGCGTCAATCTTGGATGAGTCTCTGTTTCTTATCTCATCAAGTGATCCATGGTATGGAGATATACTAGTCTATCTCCAGACCCAATCTTTTCGGCCTAATACCTCTCACTCTGAACAACTATGTACCCAATATCAAGCCAAAGATTATCTAACCATTGGTGATACGCTTTATCGTCGTGGTGTCAATACAATTTTACATAGGTGCCTCACTCATGAGGAAGCCGAAAAAGCTTTGAATGAATGTCATTCAAGTGCTTGTGGTGGACATTTATCTGGTTATGCTACCGCGTAGAGAATTATTCGTGCTCGTTACTTCTGGCCAACCATATTCAAAGATTGCATTATTGTTGTCAAAAGTTGCCATGCTTGCTAGATATTTGACCGTAAAACCAGATTACCACCTACACCACAGCATCTGGTCGTTGTTGTTGGCCCATTTACCAAATGGGGCATTGGCTTTATGACATGTAACTCCACCTCGGCTAGGGGGCATGGGTATATTATAGTCGTCATTGACTATTTTATCAAATGGGTCGAGGCGATGCCAACATTGAACAACAGTGGTAAAACGGTTGCTTTATTTTTCTTCAACCATGTGGTTTCCAGGTTTGGTGTACCACAAGCCATAGTTACAAATCATGGATTGCATTTTGGCAATCACATGATGGTTGAGTTGACCGCCAAGTTAGGATTGTCACATGATAGTTCTAATCCATACTACCCGCAAGCTAATGGACAAGTTGAGGCTATCAACAAAGTCCTTAAGCGCATGTTGTAAAGAATGATTAGAGTTCATAAAAGAAATTGGCATTTAATCCTATACTCGGATATGTGGGCATATCGAACCTCGGTGAGAAATACGACCGGATTTACACTCTTTCAGTTGGTGTATTGTATGGAAGCAGTCTTACCAATCCAATGTGAAATCTCATCTCTTAAACTCATGATTGACCTACTACCCAACACTTCTGAAGAAGTGCGTTTCTTGGAGTTAATCCATCTGGATGAAACCCATCGTGATGCCATGTTGGCTAACAAATCACATAAGAAATGTATTAAGGCGCAATATGATAAAAATGTCAAGCCTCGTGTCTTCTCAGAAGGTGACCTGGTCTTGCTTTACGATCAGGAGTCTGATAAACTTGGCGTGGGAAAATTTGAACCGCTATGGATGGGCCCTTATATTGTTAAGCGTGTTTTGACAAAAGGTGCCTACAAGTTAGTGGAATATGATGGAATTCCATTGTCGCAGCCCCAAAACAGGTTGTACCTTAAACATTATTATGCTTAGTTAAGTGTAGTAAAACTCACTGTATATATGCTTTGATTGCATGTGTGTGTGTTTCTTTTAGAGTTCTTAGTTAGTTAAGTAATCCACTTTGTATTTGTTGCACATGTTGAACTTTTCGAAACCATTTGTTGGTTATGCTGATGGGGCTAGTCATAGTACACAGAATCTATCCTCTGCAGCATGGGCCATTTTCGCTCCAAGCAGCGAGTTAGTGAGTTTTAGAGGGATTTGTATTGGTCGATCGACGAACAACATCGCTAAGTATAGTGTGTCGATTGAACTTCTCTCTGATGCCATTTCACTTGGCATACGCCGAATCATCATTAGGCAAGACTCACAACTCGTTGTACTACAACTTACTGGAATTTATATCGTTCGAAACCCAGCAAATCATCGTATCTTCCTTATAGTTCGTATTTTGGAAAGGTATTTTGAGTTTATTCAATATCAGCATATTTCCATAAATCTAAACACATTAACTGATTCTCTAGTGAATTATGTGTTAAATAGACATTTGCGACATATGTAACGTAAAATATTTTCAATTCACATCATCAGTTGAATAGGATTGCATCACTTAACCATAATAAAACTCTGAAAGTAAAATAGATAGTTGTTTTAAAAGTTTTTACAAATAGTTTGTTTCTAAGACAAAAATTGGTCATCTGACCCAAAAACTCAAAATGTATGCAGAAAACATCCAAGTAAACTAGTGGTGCTCATGGTAACAGGTCACAACTTGCACTATCATGCATAAAAGTCTCATCCAATGACTCGACACACCAATGGTGTGGCACTTTAGTCACATAGGAAACTCCTCGATCCCGACATCCTAAATGCCTAAGGTCAAACCCTCTATGTGATCTTGTAGCTCAGCCAATGTCTCGGCTAATCTAAGTCTCGAAGAACTTCTCTCCCAACAGGTCTCTGTGTTGGCCCACCTACTACTTGTTGGTTCCCCACAAGTCGAACAGGTCCAACATCTGCATACATAAAGAATGATTTTGTTTAGTCTTGGAGTTAATTAAAAAACACAAAAAAAAAGTAAAAACTTTAAAATCAAAAACACTTTGGTCAAACAAAGTACCTATAGCACCCCATTGTGCTCCAACTGATAACATCAAGTCTGGATCTCCACGGAAATCCATTCCTAAATATGGATACTCTGTGATGGCCATATCCTGTCGATCAAACCACTCAAAAAATGCATGGGTAAATGAGATCAATGACTAACCAGCATGCCTAGCCATAAGATCTACCCATCTCTGCATCCGTGGATCCCTAGGTTGGGATACACCCAGTGAAACAAGTTGTGGCTGCATACACGGAATTCTCTCCAAGGCGAAACAAATCAGGATCGACCCATAGCCAAAATTCTTTGTCTTTCCGCTTTTCACCTTGATCAGTTGTTCTTTCACAGATGAAAGTACTGCCTCGCACCAGTTTAACACTTTTGGCCCTAAACACTCTAAATCATATTGCATGTATGATCTATTTGCCAAGTGTAGTGTCGCGTTGCCAGCCAATTTGGCAATGGTAAAGAGGATCATCCTCAATGGAAAATCACTAACATCCCTGATGTTAATCTTTCCATCTCTACTAGGTTGTGCACCTTCCCGGCAGAACTGTCGTATGTAGTCTCTCACTGATTCACACCCTTTGGCAAATCTAGATAGTGAGATGGGGGCACCCTGCCTCGACACTCCAGTCAGAAAGTAGATGTCATCGATGGCAAATGGGATCAGTTTGTCCCTAATGTGAAAGGCCTAATCAGTAGGATCCCATGAATGAAAAAGGCACTGTAAAAGCTCAATCTGTTGTCGCATGCTAGATAACTGGAAATACTTGAGTAACCCACAATTCCTTAGGGCCTCAACTGTAGCCTGATTATTTAGGGCAATCACATCTTATTCTTTGTGCTCTCGTTCTCTCCATATAATCACCATTTTGATCCAATGAATGTCTGCAATACAACCCTTAGACAAATTAGGATCCATTTCTTGCAAAAAAAAAAGCAAAATTTGGGAGAAAATAGTTGTGTGAATTTGGGTTTTGCGCCCAGCACACCCCTACCTTAGAGACAGTGCGCTGCAATGCATGCAACCTTCTATATGTGTGCAATGCAGTGCACCTTTCGATGATGAAAGGGTGCGCTAATCCCAGAGTTCAAAATTGAAACCCTAGGGGCCTCAAAAACTCATTTTTTTTGCTTGAAACTGAAAATGAATGGAATGAAATGAAAGATAACAGAGATAGATCCTACCTAGTCCAGATGGCATGAGGAATGGTCCACTAAATCCTCCACGATTAATTGGTGAACTTCGAGGTAAAAACTACTCCAAAGCACCAAAATCGAAGGGTAAATGTGAAATGGTAAAAATGAATGGTAAAACTTGTTTTTATGTTTATTTCTTGCACATTAATCGATTAAACATTAGTTTTTATTCATTTTATCCATGAAACAGGTATTTTTAATCTATTTTGATGGTGTTTGGAGCAGTTTTAACAACTGACATGTAGAATTTGACATGCTCAAATGTAAATTGAACATCTTTGACTACAAAGCAAACTTTTATCTCTTTTTTGAGCTTTGTTAAAAATGAAAAAGGAACCCCCTTGGAGTCCTCTTTAAGCTCTTTTCAAACTCCCTAAACATGAAAATACTGTCGAGCGCCTGTCTTTTCCAGTTCGTTAAAGGATTGGAAACAATATCTCTCTTGTATTATTTTACGCTTTTTCGGACTTGAGAGATTATTTTACGAACAAGAACTTATGGAGTTTCCTTTTCGGCCCTTTTCAAACTCTCTAAACATGAAAAGGACTGAGTTATATTTGTTGTTAAACTCGTTAAAAAAATCAAATAGCGACAAAGTTGTCCATCTAGGCAAGACCAAGTTTCACCTTCGCTAGACTCGTTAAAGCATCAAATAGTGATGGATTCACCCGAAGGGTGAAATTATACAACAAGCATATGTTATCCTCCTCAAGCTTGATAAAAAATAAAGAGGTATTGGTTAGCAATGACTTGGGAAAATTGGAAAAAGGGGAAAACACTTTATGGTAGCAAGTCGCTCTTGAACATGACACTTTCACCTCATCACCGTGACTATGTGGGTTAGGTCATTCAGCTTGATGGTTATCACACCGTTGGTCTATCATATCATCCATTACTTTGTTTTGGGTTAATGCTACCAATTCATATTAGTGTCGCTGACATGTTCAAGAGAATTCATTCAGTTCAAACTTCATCCTTTGCAATATCGTAAACCTTCATTTTCATGACTGCCATTCCTAAACCTTCTATCATTACTCGATTTTTCATCTCCAAAATCATTTACCTCATTTTGTGTTGTTGATGTGGGATACATCAAGGCCCTCTTGCGACAAGTCACTTTTTGTCGACATCAACACATCATCCAAGAAGTTGACTTAGAAACACCCCTTCAGTACCTTGAGGCTTGCATAAATCAATGGTAGGTTTCTCACTTCCGGCGATAGGTTGAAATCACTAGCCTTCGACCGAAAGACTTTCTATGGTGTTCGACATCAAATCATTTATTCACACCATGCGAAATGTATTTTAGTGCCTTGAGGGTCATTATCATTATCGATGATTCCTCTCACATCTGTTAACGGCTTACATCATTTGCTGGTAATCAGACGATCTATTCCCATGTTCGACTTCAGATCATCTATTCACATGGTTAGACTTGTACTTGAGTGAAAGATTGAACAAGATTGAAGACCCTGGATCTAGTTTCATCCATCCGGGCTGTGATATTTTCAAGGGTACTAAATCAAATGTACAATGGCCTTACATTCATGGTCATCCATTCATGGGTCTATATCTGTAGACAACTATATTTGTACATGTGATGAAAGTTTATAAGCTGAGCATGGGTATGCCTTCCCTCAGCAAGTTCATGAGAAAAATTCAAATTATCACGATATATGTATTGTAATTGATGCAGGTCACCTTCCGCTTCGAAACCTCCTCTCCACTTGATAAAGCATTTCACTTGACATACATATTTACAACTTCATGCTTTAGGGGGGAATTGTTACCGATCCATTTGGGCACATCAACCCCAACCTACAGATCAGTACTATTAGGGCCCATCAAACCCTAATTCCGTTGTTACATGCCCTAAAGAATTCAACCATCAGAATGCCTAGCTTCCCAAGAAGTTCCATGACTAAAATCATCCAAAAAATGCCTCTAAGAATATCAGCATAAGTAGGCCTTCATTAGGTTGTGCTGCAGTGCAGTCTAGTACATTGCTAGGGTGCTATGCAATGCACTTGAGCCCTCTTTGGCTTGCGCTGGGCGAATTTGAGCGAAATTGCATTGGAGTTTGGGAATATTCTTATCCATTGGATGCATATAGAAGTTTCCCAAGTTTATCTACTCCTTTGGGCTCGAATTTGGATGAGGTAAGGAGTTAAGGAACATCAATCCCTTTATCCCATCCTCCATGGAACTAAATTCTAAGTTTGGGAGGGCATTCATTATCACCATTTATGGCATAACTTCCTTCATTCACATATTAAAAGACCACTCATCTAAGTGATCAGGGGCTGGAAATTATTGAATTATAGGGAGATGTTGTTAGTATGTGACTTGAGTTGATTTCAAGTATTGTAATGATGTCAAAATGTCTTGTTTGTTATGAGGAGAGGATGGGATTGAACTGGAGGAGTGATGTTGAATTAAGCAAACTGGGTTGTAACTCTTCCTTTTACTAATAAAGTGTTCAAAGATTTTTTCCATATGCTTGTGTTATTCATTGATGCTTTCATATGTGTATCATGTACTTGATTCCATGCTATGTTTAATCAATAGATCATTATCATATGCTTTGATCGGCTTTTGTCTTATGTCTGTGTGCAGGTACTCTTCAAGTCGATTAAGTAATGAAAGGAGCGATAGAATTGGTCAAGGGAGATAAGGAGTAAGCGAGAGCTACAGCTAGGCTTCTTTACCTCTTATTTAATCTATTGGTCATAGAAAAAGTAGAGAATGCTTTGCACTGTTGTTCTAGACTTAGCTACTAGTCTAGGGGTTTAAGCGTTTATCCGTAGACACTAAAACTTCCCAAAACAATAAGTAAGGACCTTTCCAGACATATATACTCTTTAAGCAAACAAGAAGAAAGTTTGTGGAGATTAAAATCCCATGTTTTATGGTTAAAAGAAGGGGACCCCAATACTTCCTTCTTTCGTAAACAAGCTAAATTGAGGGAGACTCAAAATAGAATCAATGAAATTACGCCTGAATAGAAGTCAAAGGTTTGCAACTTTGCGGAAATCAAGGAAGAGGCCTTCTTTTTCTTTAAATCCCTCCTTATTAAAGACCATATTCCTCTATATCGAGCAAAGGAATTTCTTTAGGCAATGCCATAGGTGATATCCCTTATTGCTAATAAGATTTTGTTAGATGAAATAAAGGAAGAAGAAGATTTTGTTGGCATTATGGCACAGGTTTGGAGCTATGGCACAGGTGTTGTCCTTGATGGCAACCTTCTTTGGTAACAGACTCAGTTCAGCACTCAGAAAGTAGAAAAAGACAATATTGCAGGTTCATCCTAGACGAAGACGCGTATACAACGCGGGTTATACTTTAACAAAAGCGGTATATGTGGTGATCATATCTTTTGGTCCATGGCAATTAGATCTTGGAACTTGAACCTATGTTTTGGACCATGGCGTCTCGTCAATTGTGTCGATCCATTGTTTTGGGGTCATGGTATTGAAATGTTATGGTTTTGAACCATGGTATTGAGGAAGGCCTAGGACTATAAAAGAGGAAGGAGATCTTGTGACAAATTACCATCTGGATCATTGTTGAAGATCTGAAGAAGTGCTAGAGCTGGTATATTGGATGGTGACGCAGATCTGGATCTGGAGGAAGGAGGAACCTTAGCACAAAAGGAAGGATAAGGTCTATTCATGGGTCATAATCTTTAAGCCTAAATGATAGTACCTCTGTATGATTTTGATCTGCTTGATGTGGCGCTTATCTGATCTATAATCCGGGTTAATTAGTGATTGAATATCTGGAAGAGTGTGTTGTCCTTTATAGATCTGTACGCAGGTTCGGTAAAGCGAAGGCGCGTATACACGCAGTTTAAGAGAAGTAAAGGCGCGTATACGCAGGTTGTTCCATACGCAGATGCGTATGCACGCAAGCTGCAGACTGTTGAAAATGCGTATATGCATTAAGCTGTGATCTAGATGTTTCTGCTTATTGCTGCTGTGTTTTGGGTTCTGTTCCTGCTGTGTGGTTTCTGGTACAGTGTTCTGTGTACAGCTGTCAGAGAAGTATCTACTTGTTTCAGATCTAGTTGGTGAAAAGGAGATTGGTTGATTCTTGATGATTGTTTGATGTTCATGGATCCAGTTTGAAAATTGATGAAAGTGGTCCCTGGAAGAAAGAGAAGGTTGTAGCCTTCTGTAGGCCAGCACCTACGTACTAGTATCTTGGCTAGTACAAGAGCTAAGGGGGTTGTAGCTCCCTTCCAG
>APFE030184356.1:15105-25424 GCA_000404065.3 Pinus taeda
ACGAAAGCTAGCTCAAAGAAGACTAATCTACTTGACAAAAATGAACTGAAAGCAAATCAAAGCATGTAAACCTAGGAAACCCTATTTTAACTAGTCTAGCCTCTATAATGCAAATGACATGAAGGAAACTTCTACCAATGCTGCTGTTACCTCTGATAAGTGAAAATGCATGGATCTAAACTGCTTGCATCATAAAAGACATGTTTTTGTATTTTTCCTTTAAGTGGATGGGATGATTGTGATTGTGTGCTAATTAGGGTTGGTTGTGCAAATGGGATGGAGAAGGAAGGAAAGCGTGGGACAGGTTGGGGAGGCTAGGTGAGGTCCCTATGGACCCTTAGCATCCATCCACAGAGGTTTTCCACATTCAGAAGCTCAGCAACCGAGTGAATGGCCTCCTACAGGATGTCTGCAGGGGATCCTACAGGATACTCAGAGGTTTCTACAGGATGTCTATAAACTGCTACAGGATGACCTACCGTGAAGGTTTGAAGTGATGGGGGATGATGGAATGGTAGGAAGAGATATGTGAGGTAGGGATAAGGTCGGTGATGGCTCAGAAGTGGAGGAATGAGATGGGAAATGGGTGTAGGGAGTATGTTGGAGGTAAGGGGTTATGTCAATGAAAGGTTAGGAAATGAAGTTATGTGAGGAGGAGTGGGAGAAAGAACGAAGGGAAGGTCGAGGAGATATGCTTGCATGCGTGATCAAGATTGAGGAGATGGTAATGGCACGAGAAAGAGGAGTGTAAATGAAACAAATGATTATGACTGTCACCAAATCGAAAATGCATCAACCTAAATTACTTATGCCATGAATTCAATGAATAGCAATCCAAAACGCGAAGAGAAATATGTATGAGGCTGTGATGAAAGTATGTGTGCAGGCGTGAATGACAAGGAAGCATCTAATCAAAACCGTGACTGTATTGCAGCAATCATCAAGTAAAGTAATGCGTGTTTTTGGTGGCTAGTTATGGACTGCACCCCAATCTTCAAGAGAGATGGCAGTGAGCCTTAACAACCGTTTTACTGGAGCTCCAATTGATGGTATCTATCCTATGCTACACTAAGCAAGTGGAAACAACTGCAACATAAGCAAAATCTATCCTACTAATAAGAAAACAAAATCACCAAACTGTAACTCGAATTGCATGTGCAAACGAAAACTTAAAGTGCTGGAAATGAAATGGAAACAACACTACAGCAGAGGGGATCTATGGCTCTCAGGTTGGGCCCTAACCTGAGAGTTATAGTCTCCTAAGAAAACTCAGAACTAGATCACAAACTGCCTTCTTTATTCATAATCTGATGTCATGCCAAATTGGCTTACAAAAAGGAACAAAAACTGAACTGTGCTCCAAAATTATAATAGCAATACGAGAGCTTCAACCTCCATCTAAGGCTAAGGCCTTCATATTTATACAAAAACGATGATCCACCAGGTGCCCTTGATTTCAGGAGCTCGGCTGTCCAACTAGAGTCTAACTGCGGATCCTGTAGGGCAGTCATAACTACTGTTCCTGTAGAACAATTTATGACTGTTGTTCATGTAGGACAGCTGGCTGCTTCTTAAGCTTGGAGGGGAGATGGATTGGAGCTCGGAGTTCTTGGTGGGAATCACGAGGAATGCCCCAAGACCGTGGACATCTCTCCACAAAATCAGCAGTGCCACCTCATTGTCTCCTTATCCCCTTTTTCGTTTTCTCTTGCTCCCTTTTTAATGCCAAAACCTAGGATCATAATGCATTAGTCACGTAGATAAAGTGTCTAACCTTCTTCCTACAAACAACATGAATAAACTAAGAAATGCATGCATAAGCAAATAAAAATGAATGGTTTGAGCAAGTAAAATAGGCCAAAATGAGCCCAAATTGTAGCAAAATTGGGGCTCATCACATCCCATGTGCATGGATGCTTTGAGTTGTACATGCGCAGAATGTGTACGATCATCCTGTTGATGACCTCTGTCTGGCCATCAATTTGGGGATGGAAAGATATGGACTTAGTGAGCTTGGTGTCCAGCATCAACTAGAGACTAGACCAAAATGTATTGAGGAACTTGTTGTCCTGATCTGAGATGGTAGAATGTGGGATCCCAAATTGTACCCACACTCGTTCAAAGAAGAGTTTAGCAATGGATTCTGTTGTGATACTCTTCTTGTAGGCCACCATAATGGCCATCTTCGAGAATCGGTCGACGACCACAAAAACACAGCCATTGCCATGCTTAGTAGAAGGAAGGCTTGACATGTAATCCATGGAGATGGATTCCCAAGGTCGACTAGGGGCAGGCAGCGGAGTATAGAGACCTTGCTTCTTGATGGCCAGTTTGGCTATGGCACGAGAAGTGCAGGATTTGATGTACTTCCTAACATCTTGTCGAAGATTCGGCCAATAGAAATACTTGTGCAGTACTGCCACTGTTTTCTCGACCCCGAAATGCCTAGTGAGCTGACTGTAGCACGCTTCCCAAATCATCTTTGTACGCTCTCTTGAATGAACACAAAAGTGTCCCATATGGCATAACAACACATCCTGGAGGTGAAAACCTGGAACTTGCTGACCCCCCAAGAGCATATGGTATGTGTGGCCGAATTATGGGTCGCTTTTGTAGAGAAATGGTCAATCAGAAGTCTCATGCCCACAAGAGTTCAGCATAGTAGTTAATGCCATGATCGATGGCTGGCTGAGGCATTTTGCAACATTATTTGTTCTGCGCTTCTTATACTTGATATTCAAATGAAATTGTTGCAGGTATGTGGACCACTTTTGATGGCAATCATTCTGCAACTTCCCTTGCGTCTGTATGAATTGCAGGGGTCGGTGGTTTGTGTGGATGACTGTTTCCTTCCCCAAAATTTAATGCTTCCATTGTCAGTAGGCCTACACAATGGAATACATCTCTTTATCATAAGTGGGATACTTCTGGACCATGTTTGAAAGTGTCTAGCTGTGATATGCCACTGGATGCCCCTATTGAGTAAGGTCTGCTCCAATAGCATAGTCATAGGCATCTGTCTCAATCTCAAATGGTTGTTGCAAGTCTGGTAATGTGAGCACTGGTGTAGAGTAGAGGCAATGTTTCAACTCTGCGAATGCCTTCTGTTGAGATTCATACCAAAATAATTTTGCTTTCGCTCCACCTTTGGTGACTTGACTTAAGGGTCAAGTGATATGAGAGAACCTCAACACGAACCTACGGTAGAAATTGGAAAGACCCAGAAAGTTGTGGAGCTCTGTTAGAGTGGTTGGGACTGGCCAATCCCGAATGACTTGGATCTTGGCTGGATCCACCTGCACCCCCTGTTCATCAATAATGTATCCCAGATAGTGAACCCAGGTCTTGCCAAAAGTACATTTCTCCAAATTGGCACATAGCTCGTGTTGCCGCAGTGTTTGGAGAACTTGTCAGATGTGGTGAAGGTGCTCTTCCCAACTTTCGTTGAAGATTAGGATGTCATTCAAGTATACCACTACAAATGCATTGGTGAATGGTTGTAAGATGTCATCCATGAGCCTCATGAAGGTTGCAGGGGCATTAGTCAACCTGAAAGGCATAACCAACCATTCGAAAATGCCCTCCTTGGCTTTGAAGGAAGTCTTCTACACATTAGGGGGTTCGATTGGTACCTAGTGATATCCAGACTTCAAGTCGATCTTGATGAAATATTTTTCTCCCGTGATTTGGTCTAGAAGGTCATCAATCCATGGGATTTGGTACCTATTCCAGACAGTGATCTTGTTCAGCTCTCGATAGTCAATACATAGTCTCCAAGTCCCATCCTTCTTCTGTACCAAAACGATTGGGCTCCCACAGGGCGATGAACTTGGCTGAATGTGACCTTTCTGCAACAGCTCCTGAACTTTCCTCTTGATTTCATCATTCTCTAGAATGGAACGTTGATAGATTGGTCCATTGGGTAATGACACACCTAGGGTCAGATCGATGGAGTGCTTGACCTGATAGTGCAGAGGCACTCCTGTGGGGGAGATGAAGATGTCCTCGTACTCCTCCACGACCTTGTCCATCTGTTGTTATTGTGTGGAGGGGCCTTTTCTAGAGGTTGTGGCCACTGTCTTCTTCTTTCCTTGAGGGCATACCATCGTGAAAACAAATTTCCTAGTTTTTGAAATTAGTTTACTACATTTTTTTGCAGTAACCAAAGAGATGGCGGTAGGCGGGGCTACCTCCAGTATCCTGTATAACTTATTTCCTAATGTAACAATAACAATGCGAGGCCTTGACTCATACACAACATGTCGCTTCCACAAGTATGGTTGGCCTAATAATACATCACAAACATAAAGGGGAACAACGTCACATAATACCTCATTCGTGAAGGGCTTGATGCTGTATGGAAGGCAACATTGTTGGCTCATGCGCAGATCCCGTCCTTGGTTAAGCCACTCGATGGTTTATGGTTGTGGGTGTGTTGTGGTTGGTAAGCCCAACTGCTTCATGGCCTCTGCTGTAGTGAGGTTCTTTTGGCTCCCGCTGTTGACAATGAACTGTAGTGGGGAACCCTTCACCCACATCTGGGAGTGGAAGAGACACTCCTCCTCCTCTAGATCTTCGGGTTCCTCCTTCTGGAT
The DNA here is from genome assembly GCA_000404065.3 of Pinus taeda. Lineage (NCBI taxonomy): Eukaryota > Viridiplantae > Streptophyta > Pinopsida > Pinales > Pinaceae > Pinus > Pinus taeda. Next base: position 19,701 of record APFE030184356.1, read on the forward strand.
CTTTGTGGTGGCGACTATGGCGTTGGGCTCTGCATCAATAATCTGCTTCCCCTTATCATTCACCTTGTCGGGTTTTGACTCAGAGTCAGAACATGCATCTTATTTTAAAGCCTTTAGCTCGGCCACCAGTGATTTCTTGGCTTGACACTCGCTTGTGTTGTGGGTGGAGATCTTATGGAACTCACACCAATTTCTCGTGTCCTTCTTTGGCTTTGCAGTGTTGTCCTTTTCTTGTGGCCTTGGTAGTTTGGCCTAGGCCGTATCACCTTGGATTTTTCCTTTGTTCTACAGTTTGGGGGCACCTTTCCCTTACTTCGAATTCACAGATCCAAAGTCTCGCTTCTTCTGTTTAAAATTATGCTTAATCTTGAAGATGCATCGACACACCATGCTGAGCGAGGAGATGTCCAAGAACTCCATCTCATCCTGGATGTATCTATGTAAGTAGCCACGGTACTTGAGTACCAAATTTTTCTCAGAATCCTTGATGCCCAACTTCGTTCACAGTGTATGAAAAACATTGGTAAAATCTGGCACATCTTGGTCCCTTCCTTGCCACAGCGTGATCCACTTTATGTATTTGTCCTCATAGCTCCCGACTGGGTAGTACTGCTCCTTGATGGTGTCCTGGAATGAATTCCAAGTGGAAGCGGCTGAAAATAGTGAGTTTATACTTTCATCCTTCTGCTCATAATAGGTTTCCCACTCATCCTTGACATGGGGGGCGGCTTTGAGGAGAGCAAAAGTCCAATCTTTTCTCAGCTGGAAAAATCATGAACAAAAAAATATCCTTCTAACATATTCAACCATTTATCTATGACATCTGCATCTATTTGGCCCTCAAATATGGGAATGTCAAAGTTTTCTTGTACCTTGAAAGGTGTGGAGCCTCCAGAGTGACTGTTGGATGTGGATGCACCACCGGTGGGCAACCGTTGAAGGATCTGAGCAAAGTTATCCATCATTGCATTCCTTTGTTTCTCGAGGGCCTCCTCGAGTAATATTTTGATAGGATATCCTGCTCCCTCGTATTTCTTTTCTTCCTCCATGGGAGTTCGTCAGGATTTACGAGACTGGTCTTGCAAAGGTTCAACCAATTCGAGCCCTAACTCCTTATATCCCAACCTCATTGGGGACATGCAAAAAAAAACAGAGAAAGAGCAGACCCCTTTGATACCACTGATCCGAATTTAAGCAGGAACACAACAAATTACAGATATAACCATAGATACAGAGACACAACATAAATAACACTTCCTTTGATTAATATCAAATAATGAAATATGCTTACAAACAGTATGGAAATGAGACTAGCTCGATGATGGTATCTTATCTCTGAGAAGAGATGTAGTGCCTACATGCCTCTGAGCTGCGTTACAATGAGGCTCAAGGGCCTTTTTATTATTGAATAATAAGAGCAAACCCTAAACAACCAAAACCCTAACCCGAGGAGATGTAACACTAAGATTTTATGGGCCCTGTTGGGGTTAGTTGGACAACCAACTTCCCGGGGTCGTGACTTGGTCATATTATCTCTGTTTGACGTGCATGATACCTCGTTGGAAAGATCTCTTCGAGGACTATGATAGAAAACATGATTTTGCTACGAACTTTTTGGCTTAGATTGCCAAAAAAACGTCGTTTAGGGCCTCAAAATGGCTTCGAAAGTTTAGGCCCCGAAAAACTGTTAAAAATATTAAACTGTGCTATAATTAAGGAAACTGAAAAACTGAAAGAAACAATGGTGGGGGTCCAAGTGGAATTGGCGGGTGGCCACCAATATGCACCTAGATCAATTTGATGATGGAAGCTACTTCGAGGGAATTAAACTTCCCAAATGGCATCTAGGCTTGACCCAACCTCACACAACTCACTACCCTAGGCCTAGGCTCAACCTAGTCACAAAAAATAATGATTATTATTTTTGTTTGTTTGTCAAGTTGTCTGAGTTCTCCAAATATTACTTCAGGCTTGATCTATAGCGTAAGAAATCACAACACAGGGGCATCTATGCCATCAAAATCACCTGGGGATCGCACCCGGCCTAGGCCACACCAACCCTTAACATGACTGGATTTTTTGCCCACAGAGTTTTGAACCAGTGACCTTCACATCATGGAGTGACTTAACAATACACCGCATAACTGTTTATTCTATGTCCTATAGGCAATAATGATTATTATTAAGTGAATGGTAAGGAGGATTTAACCTCCACAAAATATTATAAAATATTCTTGGTAGTAGTTACAAATCAAAGGTTGAGACTTATCTCAAAAGTAGTTATGTCATTTTTATCCTTTTAATTAAATTGATTAATTAAAAAACATGTGATATCTCATAAGAACATGAGTTACGATCATTAAAGAAATTTTGAGATCTAAAATGGGCATTCTAAGACATATTATAAAATAATAGTGGAAATGATAATAAGATTAGATTACATCATCAAATTTTAGAGGGAAAAAAAAGAAAAAACTATTTTTTTCAATTCACATTTTCAACTTATCTCCCTAATTACTCAAATTTCAAGCGGGAGAACTCATTGGATGCAAAATTTAATTCCTCATCGAAAGAGTATCCATGTTGCATACTTTTGATAGAACTGCTATATATATATATATATATATATATATATATATGACGATAATGTTGTTGCTATAAGTTTGTTAATTTTTACAATTTTTTGTAATTCTTTTTGGTAATTTGTCTATTAACCATTTAATTTATATGACTGTGCTATTTTATGTTTATGGTAAATTGTGCATTCAATAATTATGAAGCAAAATTAAATGAAACAAAAAACAAAGTTAATTATTAACTTCATTTCAATTAATTGGAATTGTAATTAACTTAAACTTGGGCAATTCATAAAATCGAAGGCAAAAGCTAGAATTTCTAATTAACATAAATTTAGTTAGTTCATAATAACTAATACATAAATAACAAGAAGATAACACTAATATATTAACTATATAATTAATTTGTAAATGATTTGTAAATTCATAATTATGTGGATAGACATATTTATTTTGGAATAGGTTTTCCAAAAGTTTAATTTAACTATCAATAATTATTAAGTGGATGGTAGCGATTTAATATTCATTTAATATTCTAAAATATTCTTAATGGTAATCACAAATAAGGTTGAGATTTATCTCAAAAGTAGTTATGCTATTTCTACCATTTTAGTTAAATTGATTGAAAAAAACATTGTCATATGGACTTGAGTTACGATTTTTTGGACATGATATTACATATGATACTATTAAGTCATGGTCTTGACCCATGGTATTGTAACAAAGCCTATTGTTCATAATCTCTAAGGTTAAGAATCTTTACATGTTTTATTTTTTTTAATATATATATATATAATCAATAATAACTATAATAATTTTAAATGTCCATGGGTCCTTGGATAGGCAGAGATTGGTTGCATGTTAGTTCAATTGCTTGCCCCGGTCGGGATGATATATTTGGACATGATTATATGTAGTCCACCAATATTACAAAAAAAAAAACTATAATAATTTAAATGATGTACAATTTAATTGATTTTAATGTTTTTTTAAATGTTGGAAATGTTTTGATGTTTATCATGGATTGATGCCTATCCACATTCACCACTATTTAATTTATATGGGTCCCTAGTCTCGTACTATATTCATTATAATTTTTCTATTATAAAATAAAGAAATGATAGACACTAGTTTGAATGACTTAAGAATTAAAGAGGTAACATACAAGAATTTGAATGAATTATAGTTGCATAGTTTAAGTATGGATCCTCTATAGCTCCACCCTGGTTAGCTCTTTTAATGGCTTCAAGTTCATAGTGTTAAGGAGGGTCTTGTAAATTTGACTTGGTCAAGTTACCAATACTTTTTGGGCTTCATGTTTATGAGAACCCATGGTTTTTCCCATGGTATTCATAATGAATGTAACTTATTTAAAGAAAAAGGCACTCTAGGTAAATTGGTCTTAGTGATCAGTGAGATCTCAGCAATGGTGTCTTTAGACACCACCACTTTACTTGTTGTTTCATGATCCCTACAACTAGTATCATAACAAGAATTCACAAAGGAACCTAAAGAGGTAAATTGTTAGGATATTCCGACACATAGGAATAGTTAAATATAACTTGGTCTAGTATAGAGTTAGGTAAAGTGTGTTTCTTTAACATTTGTAACTTACAATCCGACGGTCACGATATGTAGTGATCTGACGGTTCATTCTCTCCTTGGTATTACCGACACTTGATCCGTGGCTTAGCACCCGATTGGTCCATGATTTCTATTTAAAGCGCATGGAGGGTCATTTGTAGGTTCACCGTGCATGAGAGAAGCTTATGTAATTTTCATTCTTTTATTAATAAATTGCCTGTAGTAGCCACGTTGGCGCAGGCCGTGGACTGTTTCCCTCTCTGAGGGTTTTAACAACGTCAAAATACTGGTGTATTGATCTGTGATCTGTTTGTGAGCGGTGTCCTTTTGGTGTTCTGTCTGAGGAACTTACCCTGTAAATTCCTACATGGTACAGAGCTATTTGAGGGCCGCGTCCGTTGGTGATCCAAATTTGAAGCCGGTACAACTGCATCTGACTGCCATCTCCTAGATCTGTTGTTTTTGACTGCTTTCGGGCTAAGAGGACTGCTCTGTTATTTTAGGAGCATCTGTTCCAGTGAGGAACCCCTTTCGTTTCACGCGAAAGGGTTTCTGGTAGCCCTAGCTGCGTCATTTTTAAGATCTGGAGGTATACAGTGTTTATTTGTAGTTTACAGTCATTCTTTTTCTCTCTGTTTATTATTTCGGTTTATTTAGCTTCTTTTTATTACCGGATCTATACCTTTCACTTCTGCGTATGCTCTTTGCCCTGTGACTCTGTGTGATCTGGGCAAATTAGAAACAGAAAGGAAGGATTCTTCTCATGCGTATGCTCTTTTCCCAGCTCCTTAGTGTGATCTCGGAAAATCGGAAACATTGAGGAAAATATTTAGTTTTCGGGTAAAGCTAACTTTAAGCCATAAGGCTTGTTTTTTTTGTATGTCCGTGTTGGGTTTTGTGTTTTTGTTTTGTAGGAAGAAAAAGAGCTTTCTCAAGCAAGCACACAATCCAAAACATCAGTGACCAAAAGAAAACAAAGCCCCCCCCCCTCTCTCTCTCTCAAACTTTTTGTTTAGCTCACTTGGTTCAAAGCTAATATATGAGAGTAGAGGTCTTGGGTTCAAATCTCCTTTTTGTTGGAAAAGGGGCGTTTTTTTTCATTCCTGCACATTCCCGCACTTCGTCGGTGCCTTCATCAACGTTTCTTCAAAAAGCCATAACTTCTTCATCTGGAAGTCGTTTTCAGAGCCGTGTTTTTTGAACCAGCCTAATTTTTCGAGATATTTCCATTGGAACACTTAGTTTTAGCATATATAGCTTCATTTTATGTTAAAATGGAAAGTCCATTCCAAGTTATTCTTGACAACGCCAACTACTTCCAATGGTGGTCCTACATTGTGGATTTACTTAGAAGTAAAGGTCTTTACCGAATAGCCTCAGGCCAAGAAACCAAGCCGAAAGATGAAGAGAAGGCAGCTAAATGGGAAAATAGGCAATATCAAGCACGTGGGTTGATAGGGATGTCTATCTCTCCCGATCTTAGATTCCATATTGTAGAAATTGATACTCCTGATAAAGCAATGGAGCAGCTTACTAAAGTTTTTGGAATCAAAAATGAACTTAG